>JAQIXX010000289.1:0-71094 GCA_034700605.1 Willowsia nigromaculata | reverse complement strand
CAGCCCACGACGTTGAGACTCCACAACCAGAGCCCCCACCACTTCTTGCTCCACTTACACCCCTGGAACCGTCTGTTAATCCCAATCAAGATCAATGTGTCAGTCGAGGACAAGATGCGAAATTTGACGTCAACGGCAGAACCAATGTCTCATCTCAATTTGTGAACCGAAACGCAACAGTAAACAGTCTCCTGGATAATCATATTCAAGGTAAGTGGTTATCGTTTATAGCACCCTGAATTCATAAAAATGTGATTGCTCTGTTACAACAATTGAGCAATGTTCATGCTCTTGAATTAAAAAAAAAAACACAGCATCTAATGGAATTTGCATGATTCGCTTATAACAGGTCGTCAACCATTTGTTCAACAACCAACGAATGACTTCTTCAACTTTGGAGGTTTCAACTTCTCAGATGAATTTAATGCCGCCTTGGACAACCAACTGAGTCTTAACACCTCACTTCTCTCGGCGCCGGTGGTGTCCAGTTCCTCATCCATCGTTCCCTTGGGTCATTGCTCGTCACAACAAATGGTAAATTCCATTGTTGGGCTTCCATCTCCTCCTATTTCATCCCCTGCCCAAATCTCCTTACCTTCCCCTCCATCCTACACAAACGACTCTGTCGACTCCCCTCCTGGTACCCCACTTACTCCCATTACCGACCATGGCACCCCTGGTCCATCTCCATCTTTTCATGGAATTGCACACAGTCCAGGCTCGATCAGCAGCATAAGCCAGGCACCTCACAGAAGACATTCTTCTGGTTCATCCGTCAATGATATTTCCAGCATTCCATCCCTTCAAGTCAGGGTCAACGTTCTACAACAACGGGTTAGCAACCTGATGTTTCTCTTTTATAGACCCAACACTGCAGAAACAAAACCGCTAAAGCCAAAACATATTCAGCAAATCGACATAGTCCTTCCTTCCTTATACCCTGTCTTACCCTTTTCAAAATCCGCCACACATCGCCCTCATCACCAACTATCATACTGCCCAACTTCATCATTTTTTAAATTTTTTGTTTCATTTTCACACGCTTAATATGCGCAATTATAAAATCTCTGCTTTCAATGCCTTAGCGTTATTGTTGAACTCTTTATCAACCCGCTTTACTTACTTAATGATCGCATCCCCGTACAAAATCTTTTCCTAACAACTTTCATTTAATTAAGCGCATTTTCCGACAAATTTCTAACCAAGCTTTCTTTCTCTCTGATTTAAATCACAGCTTGGTATTCCAAACGACGCACCTGTTGAATTTGTCAATGGAGGTCATGGAATCAAAAATCCCCTAGCTTCAAGGTCCCCTGAGCGATCACCTCACTCCTCGACGGAAAATGAGAAACCCCGAAGCATACATGCGGACTCATCTGACTGTGGAGAAAGCCCTCGACCAACGAGTTCAACCTCAGGAAACGGAAAACTCAGCTGCCGCATTTGTGGAAAGGCATTCACTCTCCAAAGGCTACTTAACAGACACCTGAAATGCCACTCGGATGTGAAGCGCTACTTGTGCACCTTCTGTGGTAAAGGTTTCAACGACACCTTTGACCTGAAACGTCACACTAGAACTCATACTGGTAAGTCTTTTCATTTCGATGGCGATAGGATTTTTAGCCGTTACGTAATACTTATGGAGCACATTTCTGAGATCCATATTCACTTTCTTTTCTCTCATTTGTCTTATCAGGGGTAAGACCGTACAAATGTAACATGTGTGAGAAGTCATTCACACAGCGTTGTAGTCTGGAGTCACACTGCTTGAAGGTTCATGGAGTTCAGCATAGCTACGCTTACAAAGAGCGAAGAACGAAGGTGTACGTTTGTGAAGAGTGCGGTCACACTACCGGAGAGCCTGAAGTCCACTACATGCATCTGAAGGAGAATCATCCCTATAGTCCAGCCCTCCTCAAATTCTACGACAAACGTCATTTCAAGTTCACCAACTCCTCATTCGCTAATATGCTACTTCAGGTGCGATCTTAAAGCATGTCGTTATTATTTTTGAACCCATTTTACTTTTAGCATTCAAAGCGTCAAATTTTTGCATTATAACAACCGAAACACAGAGTAGCTAAATACACAACCATACGAATTCATAAGCATTATATTCACAGCTAATAATTATGTCGGAGAAAGTAATTTGATAGTTAAGAAAAAGCTCACAAGTCACATCAGCATAAAGATTAGAATAGCTAGCAGCAAGTGCATGTATGAGCACTACAAAACGTTGGTGTTGGCCTGAAATTAATTATACTAACCAACTTGGCTTCGAAATGATAGATGTATTGATCATATTACTGATTTAGAGCTAGAGAAAATGCAGGTTTTACAAAAACTGGTTGACCTTTGAATTTCTAACTCTAATTGAAGGGCTGTTCTCCCTAATGAATACAATATGAGAAAATAACGTTGACTGCTGAAATACTAATAACATACGCGCTACAAAACTCGCATTACAATTATGTAACCGTAAAGTATCAAATGATTAAACCAAAAAACAATCATAGTTATGGCTTGGCCTTTAATTGATGATTCAATAAATTAATGACTAGAAACAGATCTCCTGAAACAAAGATAATTACTCATAATACTTCGTCCAAATTGATTAATTAACCATGCCACTTGCTTTCACCAAACGCAAGCTGTATGGTTTGAAATGAGAAAGCAGTCAATCAAAGAGAAACAAATTATATTTAGTGATGAACAATCCGCCCTAAATTGAGAGATTCAATGTCAATCTTTTTTATATACACGCAAAACATAATTTATATTATTGATAGATGTAAACTAGTAACAATCGCTAAACAGCAAACAAACGCGCAACAGTATGCTTCCGTTCCATGTCAACGAGTCGAAAAGGAAAAGTGATAATGAATAGATATAGTAATTAAACTAATATGATGATTTATGTAGGTAGCTCTGCAAGTATTATTATTACTGAGACGATAACATATAAGTTTAGGATGCATACTTTTATGTACCAGTTTCTATGTAGGATTCAAAGATTTGCGACAGGATAGGATAATTTTTCATTCATGCATTACAAGTACAGCAATTAGGAGAATTCATTGGAAAACATAATAGTTTTTTGCCATTGCACCTTTACATAGTATTCATGTAGCTTACCAGTTGCTATTATCAGACAGATGAAAAATTAATACGAAATTGAATGATTTTCAAACATTTGCTACTAACACATATTTCGTGAAGGGAAAGGGAGAATAATGCATTTGTGGGAAGGTTGTGTAAAAGCAAAATAATAAATGATGGCTTAGGATAACACGCATACATGAAAGGAAAATAAAAAAATATTTTTTCTTGATTTTAATAGTGAGTGTGGTGTTTTTGAGCCTTAAAAACTCCATTCCAGCAACTTTAAAGAGGATAACACAAAGCTGACTTTTATATAACATTGAATATGTTAATACGGCTCTAACCAAGAGTTTTATATGGTGTGCTATTAGATAATTAATTAGTTTTACCTATATAACCTACACTATAATATGTATTTTGTACTTTATTACAATAACTATTCTTAATAGTCCACGTAGTGTTATTGCGGAAAAAAATATATACTTTAAATGAGCATTGCTATTGTCACTACCATCCAGTAGCATAGTAAGTTGGTACCTTTATATTCACACATGAATTAGTAGTTATATGAATCTAGGCTAGTGCTCGTGTACATGTTTAATTTACTCTTTAGATTGTACGCCCATAGTTTTAGGCTTAATGTCGATATGAACATATGTGTATTAACGTTATATAATCACAATCACCATTTCAATAAAAAAAATCAATTGGTAATATCTGCAATATTATCATAATTCATTAAAAAAATAGTAAATGTCAAAGTTTAAGAGAAAGAAACGAAGGAGCGAGTGAGACAGAGTGGATTTCTTTATGTGGCTAGATTTGTATCTGCACACTTCACAAAAAAACTACCTATAGGACTACATGCATCTGACTTTGTATGTACTTAATTAATAATTTTATATATAATAATATGAAAAAACTTGTATAAAGAGAAGATGACGAGGATGGAAACGGAGGAGGAGAAGGGTTACAAACAAATTGTGAGTTATATTTCTTTTCTGGTCGATATAAAAGGGGATTGACTGATGATCTTTCATTATAATTAATATTATTATGATACTATAATATATTATAGGTAACTGCTATGATAATCGTTTCGTACGCGTTTAAAAGTAAAAGTAATTGATTTTGTTGTTGTTTTTGTTCTCTCCCGTTGTTTTGTTCGTTTGTATTTTGTTTTTTGTAGTACACAGTACACACACAATTGATGTATGTTGTTATTATTGCTATACTACTACCTACTTCACTACGCACATTATATACTATGTATGACGCATTTGTATTGCATTTGCATTAGTTTTTTGTATTTTAGAGAAACATACTTCAGGATTGTTATACATAAATGCGTTTACACACATTAAAATTCTTTAGTGATTCACCATTTCACCATTTCAGATACAACTATTTTTTCGTGTGTAAAAAGAAGAACATCAGAGAAAAGTGAATTCATCATCTACCTGTCCATCCATGATATTTACCATCTGAGAAAATGCACTTTTCTATTAACAAAGTAGACTTAAAGAAGGGTAGTAAGATAGGAGTAGTGATAGATCTACAAAATTGTATTGTTATTTGCACTAAAAATAATTGTATCCAAGTTTTTTTACTAGAAAGGCGATTCTATATAAAAATGGAAGCATTTCTTTTTGTTGTTTTTGTTATTATGATAATTTTTATTGTTATTATTATATTATTATTATTATAAAAATTGATAGTGATGATGAACATGATCTATATAATTTTTGTGTGTGAGAGTATATTATGTACGTAGACTAAAAATCTGTTGATATTGTTGAGACGATTGAAAAATAAAGATCTTGAACACTTGTAGCGTGGAGATAAAAATACATTTTACTGTCCTGTTTTCTGTTTTATTCGAATTGGCATTAAACTTTATTTGCGTCGCAGGAACAACAGCGCTTGGCAGATGTTTCATGTCATTTTAGTACTGGTTGTTGGCTAAATCATTCACAATTGTTTTCATAAAAAAAGCATAAAAAATATGAGTTGTCTCTTTTACTGGAAATATGATGATCTTACAAAAAATCGAAGGAATGAGTCGTACAGTTAAAAGCGAGCATCTGAACATCTTTAATAATAACTAAATAGCGACAGCGTCTAATTTATAATTCATGTATTCATGCTACGGCTATATGACCTAGAAATCTTGTTCACACAGATACCGAAAAAGGGATTGTGAATCGCTGCAAGGCTGTCTCTCGATACTAATTAACAATGCATAAGCGAATCATTAAATGCGCACGCAATAACATCTGCATCTTTTATTTCATACTGCGTGATTAATACCTTGGAGGAAGAGTGCTCACGACGACGGAAAAGGTGTTAGTTAAATGGGTTAGCTTACGGACTGCAGTTTTGGAAATTGTGGCATTAGTAACTTAATTTTAATCAAGTACAGATGCGGATATGGCTTGCATAAGTTGATTATATCGATATTTTGAACGGAATAATATGTAAATATTGGAGGTAGACTTTCAGAAACAAAACTTTCTCGCTACTTTTGTGTCATCTGTCTCGCATGGAGCTATTCCAGTCGGCTTGTCTGTCGTCTTGAGATATTTCTTATGAAAAAACGTCGTCGTTCTTTTTTAAAGGAGATAATTACAAGTGAGCTTACGTCAAGAATAAGCTTTGCCTCTTGAACACCTGTCACAAATATACATACGCTGGATACAATGGCCCCCGTGTTATTTTTGCTGGAGCCCGAAGGAACAAAGGAACTAGGAAGCATGCGCATGTAAAAATACTTCATTCCTTTCGAAACAAATTTGAAGGAGTCGTTGAGTTGAATTGAAGGTCTAGGTCTTGCAGTCAAGATGAAATGGCATGGCCCTTCCTTTTATCTCTGGTTGCGTAACATGGCATAATATTAGCTTTTGATTTGAAACTCTGGTCATATCAATATGTAAATCTACATAAGGAAATGTTTTAAAAGTTTTCACGCCACATGTAGAATAGGCATCTCTGGACAAAGAAGTAAAAGGGTTACTCTTTCTGCTCTGCATGCAATGTTGCTCCATTATCTTTTCAAAAAAATGTTTTGGGAAGAGAGGAGGACAGCTATTACAGGACGAGTCAAGTTCAACGTCTGCCGTATTTTCAGGATCAAGTCCAGGGTCACTTGAACATGTACCCATCTTACTATTATTACGTATGCATTCATCTTTTGCCATTATTATACCAATGATGTGCATCTTCTACTTCTTCTTTCCTTTTTAATAATAATGATGATAATGCAAGCATCTGTCGGTAAAATTTACATTTCTCCACTTGTATCGATTTCTATACGATCCTCTTGATCAAACCTCTCTCCAGTGAAACCCTTCAGGGTCGCAATAAAAAAGAAAAGACAAAAATTCTAACTTTCAGGAATTTAAGGTTGGAAAGGATTATGTTGATCGAATAAAATATGAATCATTATACTATTGAGTAAGAGAACGATTACCATCGAAGGTATATATTATGCATGAGCCTGGAATCAACAGGTAAGTTTTTTATATTAAAATGAGCTCTGATACAAAACATCTGCATAGAGGGATCTACTCAGATAAGACAAGGTGTTTCAACTTCTTGGTAGGCACACATGCAATGTTTATATTTTTGTATTAACTATACCAAGTCTTATGCAGACGACCAAAAACTGTTTCTGGAAAGCAACAATTATGTAGCGATTACCTCTTCGAGAGAGAATAACTGGAAGATAAAAACGGAATAGCATTGTGATCCAGGTAGAGAAGCATCATGCATCATACAATGAAATCCCCAGAGACCTCAATACAGAATACATGCATTAAAGATCATAGCCATCATCGCATATAAATGTGAGTGGTAATCAAATGATCTTCCAGTAAAATAACGCAACGCTGCTGTTGCCTAAAAAGTCGATTATGCTGATGAGGAGAAAAGAAGGGAGCAGAGTTGTGTAACTCCCAGTCGGTAGTCGCGTTAAGCAAGAGTATCATCATCATCGTCATTGCTACAAAACAAGGAAAAGTTAGTGCAACTTAAACAGACCAAAGGTCTTCTTAGAATATAATATAATGCCAGTCTCTATAGTCTCTCTCCAGGAAACAGCGTTAGCTTGTTTTGAAGGTTAAGTTTTGAATCTTTACACGGCGCAATTGCATTTGTGTCTTATGTTTTCTTACAAAAGCGTTAATTTTTTAACGATAATTTATTACTTGAGATTAATACTGCTTCCAAGATCAGGAAATGCTGAGCAATTTTATATACTTATAAATGTATTGTATATTAGAGAAACATGAAAATTGTCCGATAAAGTATCCGAATCATCATGAGATTAGCAATCCCAATTATAGGAAATGAGTACAGACTGCATGCGCCCTTCAAAGAAAATAGCCTTGTTACTTCTAATATGCAGTATTAGTATATGAATGTAAATAAGTTGCTCTGAACTTTCGATGGTATATTATGCATGCATTTATAAAAAAGGAAAGCTTTTCTTCGAAAAGGAAGGGTTGACGAATAAAAAATCCAGTCTAGTCGACTACACAACACATCAGCTTAAAAATTGAAATATCCAATGCCAAGGTCGACTTTTAACCTGATCTACGAACAACACCTGTCCTTTTCAAGCAAGATCTCCCCTCCATACCACTAACCGACTATTTACATCACATCTTACCCTGGAGACGAGACTAACCGGTGCTGCTGGATAAAACACGCATTCTGCTTTTCATCCGCGTGAGTGATGATGAAGATCCTGCTCCGCTCATTTTCAAGATCATCTTTGTTGTTTCATTCAACGTTCGACGCTAACCTTGCGTTTTAATGTGTGCATGTGTTGCTGAAATTTCGAATGCTAATGCATGCATGCAGGCTGTCGAGTCGTTTTGTATGTACAATAAATTTTACCAGATATCGCGTAGAATAAATAACATGATTATTACTGATATTATTAAATTTGGCCAAAACCTACACGTAACGTAAAAATCAAACCGTAACATCTGGACACTAGCTGACGTTCGTTTGAGACAGAGTTAATGAGATCTTGCTACTAATAATAATAGTATTACATTCAGGAACCGATTGACTTGCTCAGACAAGAACGATGTAATTATTTCACCGAAACCTCTAACTGGTCGAGATGAGATGGTGAAATGCACAATTTTCTCTTCGTTTCAACGAACAACCGTCACTTCCTTGGTTGGTCATCGTGTTACTGGATAATCTTGAGATCTACCTAAATATGATAAACGCTCAGAGATTATGGTCGACGATTTTTGTGAAAATGATACGGGTAACTGCAATTGGCGCTGGCGGTTTTATGTTAATCGCACCAGTTGGATGGCCTATTGCTTCGGGGGTTGAAGCTTTGGCTTTAATTTTGTTAGGCCCAACATTTACTAATTTGGTAAAATTAGTACATTTTGTAACTTCATTTTTTATATTTAAGAACGTCTTGGAATTTGTTTCTAATTAAGTTTATATTTATCTAATTATTTCATGGCACACGACACGTTATATGATGGCTGTCAATTGACTAGTGTAAAAACCAATCATATTCTTCAACTTTCGATCGCAATTACGAGAAGAAGCGGCAGTAGTAGGAAACTCGTTGCAGTAGCGCATTGCAATGGCTTGAATGTTTTTCCATGAATTGTCAATTATGTAATTTCTGATATTAACTGAGACACCGCACTGCTCATAAGCTTGCCAATACGTCACTGTCGTAATGAATTTGTCCAGCTTTCGAAATACAGAAGACCGAAATAGGGATAACAAGTACCATTGTAATATTGTACGCCTTGTTATAAAATATTTTACTACTAATAGATACAAATGCATAAATTCACAAGAATGAGCATATTGTTAATAGGTGATGCAATGATGATCTTTATCTTTTGATTGAAAAAATCACGGCTTAATTCCAATTTGGTTTAATGATATAAAGTTAATTAAGGTATTTCTTACCTGCATATTTAAACTATAAATACCTAAACAGTTTATAGCTACTCTAGAACACTAAACCGCCATCCACAACACCCTAAATAGTAAATTGAAATTGTGATTTTTATCTGAGCTGATGTTAGAAGTGTTATTATTAATATTACATGACGGTTTTCGATTTATATAGAAAATTTTCTTTCCCACAATGAAATTTTAGCTTATAATTAAAAATTAATATTGTCACTCCATATTGAACAGCGCACACATTGACCTATAGGCCTACTTTAGTATGCGCATAAGAAGCAAATCAGGAAAAAGTTTCAGAGGCTTTGTTCATTTTGTGCAATACTAAATCGCTAAATATTAATTTAAAATCAATGTAGGGGTCAAGTTTTATAATAAGATCTCTTCTAACTCAGTAACTAATAACTCCCAACACTCAATATCAAATAATATAAGTTGCAAATAATGAGTTGGTTTACTGTCGAATCAACTGAATCCCTTGTTTGCTGAAGAAAGTCTTTGTGTTCAAGGTAAGCTATTCTATCTGTTGGTCGAGCATGCAAACCGAAGAGAACCTGGAGTCTCACCAGCATGGAGATTAAGTTGTTTGCTTCAGTTCGCGACAGGTTGCGCTCCATCGTTTTCTTTGTTTTTTCTTCATCCTTCATGGCATGAGAAAAATCCTATACATGTTATGTGGAAACAATTTAATAAGAAGTGTACCTTTTAAAGTCTCTCACTAAGTACCACTAGTATCAGCGTCTAACTCTTAGTCATGTTATTAGTGACAAGTTAAAAAGATATTATCCACAGTTTAGTTATTAATCTTCATTTATTCATAATAAATCATATCGTTGTGGTACATTTTCACAAGTTTGTCATGGTTTATGAATGCATAATGATGGCAATCAAATAAAAAGGAAACAATACTTCAAAACCGCACGCTCCTGTGCATGCTACACAGAGACAAGACAGAAAATAGAAACAGTAGTCCCTCTGCTTTACATTGACTTCGGTCTACAATACAGTGAAAATAATTTTGATACTGTCATGATGTAATTTTTAATCTTTATTTTTGGAATGTTTTTGGATAGTATAACTGTAAATATTATTAATCACAATTTCATGATTTGGCAAATAAAACATTATGAGACTAGACAAGTAGTATATTGAACACTTGCGCACTTTAACTAGAGCAACAACAATTTTGTTTTCAAAAATTTGCTTCACTTTCTTCTGCCTTGTAGGTCTTCTTTGAAGAAATTACGAGACAAGACAATTGCTCAAGTAAAGCTACGACAAACAAAATTGTCCTAGCATCGAAAGTGTTAACCAAAAATAATAAAATATAAATCACCACAATGGAATCAATCATTTAAGTTGAAAGAAATTATTTATTAAATCTTGTTGCTATCAATCAATTTACTTTGTTCTTGTTCTTGTTCAAAAAACTTTAGCTCAAATTTTGTTTCGGTTGAGTGTGATAATAATGGCAAAGATTTCAAACGTATACGTAATGATAAGTCATGGTCGGGTAAATAGTAAACAACAATACACACTTAAATCAATTTATTTAACCTTACTATTCACAAATTATTCAAAATTTACACGATGACAGCGCATTCATATGCCTGAGTTTCAAGCTTTTGAGGATTTCAATACTTGTGCCATACATTTCATATTCATATCATAAAATTTTACTGTCACTGATTTTTGAAGATCTAAATCTGAAGTCGTGTCTGTTTCTGGGTTGTGGTTATTAACTATGTTACACTTTATACGTTGCGTGGCTACTAACGACAGGTAAATTTTGACACAGTTTTAGTTATCCTTAACCATACCTAGGTTTTTGGTTTCTAAGGAAACTCGTAGGTAATTTCGACAATTAATTAGACTGTACTTATTTTTAAAATACTTCAGAATATAATTTAGTCTTCTGATTTACAATAAATATTATGTATTTTTAAACGAAGATACGTAGCTAATTATTTTATCTTTTATCTTTAGAGTCATTAATTTAGTCATTTAATTACAAAAAATCATCTGAAAATTAAAATTCTACTACTCTATTGCTATACAGTACTTAAGTTTAAAAAAAAATTAAAGTATGCATACATTTTACTCCCATCAGTACAACCAATTATAATCGACAACACCTTGGGAGATTGAAAAGTGTAAATACTCATCGGATTATTAATATGTACATTCATAAGAAGACGTAATAATGATACTCTTAGTTTCAGATTCTTCCCAACGAGATTATATGTTTAATAAAGGAAATAATTTTTGAGTAGTCTAAAATGTATATTGTTATTTTGTTGAGACGTTCTCAGAAAAGAGTTTTTGCGCTGAGCCCGTAACCCGATGAAATCGGTGACGGATTCGGTGTCAACATGAGCGGAGTAAAAGCATGTGTGGAGGGAATAACTGGAGATTTACACGGAGACTGATTTCCTCTGGGCGATGGAGAGGATACAAGACCTGCGTTCCCTCCACCTCCTCCACTACATTGATGAAGTTTGTTTACTGCAAGTCCAAAGTCCCAATGGACACCAGCATCCATGATGAAGGCAACATAGAAAAAAACAAGAGAAAACACAATGCTTATAGGTTTCATTCTTTTTAGGATAAAATCAATAACGTGAAAGTGAAAAATAGCATATGCTAAGTAAGTGTTATTTTTGAAAATAGCACAAGTTATATCGCATGACTTGGTCCAACTGTTTCTTCCTAATGTTAACGATATTTATTGCAGTTGCAGTGAGGAACCCTAGTCCACATTTGTCTTCCACTCCCTTCCTTCCTTCTCCGTACAAGAAGGAAAAGACGTTTGTTTAAGCAGAAACCGAAGTATAGACAGGAGAAATGGAATGAAAGGGAAAAAAGTTTAGCGAGCATGGAAGTGAACGGAGAAGTGTGAAGAGAAACGCTCCGATTTAGACTTGCTTGGTTATTTGTCTCAAAAACTTCATTCCTTCATCCTTCTTTACTTACCCACCATGTCTTCACTCCTCATTAATCTGATTTCTCTGCAACTAGTTGAAAATGTGTATATTTGAGAATGAAACTATACATCAGCTATTTTTCTACACATACTGAGCGCAAACAGATCTTCACACAAGGACAATGTGTTTCAAAACTTTCACTAGAACAATACCGTGTAAATTTGCGAAAATGTGTGTCTGTCTGTTATGCAAACAATTAGTGTAGATAGGGTGCTGGATTCATTAAGTTATTGGCGGCATTTGGCTTGGATGAATGCTGTTTCACTGACATTTCAGCTGTCGAAATAACTGACGTAGGACCACAACCATGCCATGCCAAACTGCCTGAAGATGAATGATTGTATGCTCACACTTCACAAACAAAGAGAATAAGAAGTAAGCTCACCGCAAGCAACGCAAGCAAAGCCCTGGTGATGCGTAAAACAGAATGCTAGGGTTATGTTGTCGTCGAAACAAGAGCAAGAAAGGAAATGGAGAGGGTGACGGAACAAAATGAGGCAGGGGAAATCATTCGACTAGTGTGCCACTATGCTCTACATACATCAGAGCTTCTGACTACTCTTCCTGCTTAAAGTATAAGTTAAGACAACGTAAGAGTTGGATTGGAGGCGGAATCCAAGACGACGGGACGAAGTCTTTTTTGTCAGCCACAAGCTGATTGGAAAGGATGTATCGATTGGGGAGGCAGCAAGAAAGCTGAATCACACGACTGAGTCGTCCCAGACGAACCTGCTTTCTCCTCCTGCAGCTATGTGATATTCATTAGGAGCCATTTGAACCTCGAGAGGGACACACTATGCAAGTTTTTGTGGCTGGTTTATTAAAATTCTTTCGTAATCAATTTAAAACGTTAATTTTATATTGATTATTTCCAGAAAATTGTAAAATGAAAAATATTTGTGTTTCGGTAGCTACCAATTTATTATGTAAGAGAAATTTGAGATGATTCATTTTTGGGACATGGTGACAAAGACAAAACATCGAATAGCAACCAAACTGCATATTCTTTTATTTGAGAACAATTTATGCATTTAGGTATGGATCGTTATAGTTCCGTTGCCCTACACGTCGTTGGTCTAGAATAGAACTGAAAAGAAATTAACGGCAAACAAAACCTCTGGAAATAAGTTCGTTTTTGGAGGGAGCATACATACACGAAGAAGATTCATGCTCTGTTTTTATAGCTCTGCTTTTATTATTTCTCTATCTCCAGCTTGATGCAGAGGGAGAAAAAAAGAACTGAAGCTCTTTCTCCCTTTCTACTTCTCTATACAGCTAGATAGCGTCGCTAGTGACGGTTTAATCTAGGAAATTGCGGCTCATATTGCCTCCACCATTTGTCTCACTTAATGTCAAGTAACCACTCCGTGCCACATGATGCCCAAGGAAAACAGCTACTGCAAAACCAATACCAGACATCAAGAAGGAGAGCTAAACTGAAAACTCCTGATACAGAAAGCACTATCTCCAAAACAAAGTTTCATTACTTTGATATTGCTCCTACGCAGACATTTCGAAGGAACTTCTTGGTTTGGAAGCCCAACAGTATAGGTATACACAAAAGTTGTTCACAGCAGCACGCTTTCCCCATACTCTTTTACTCTACCCTCATGCACTTTCCTGTACCAAAGATAAGCTTGTCCCGGATAGTTCATTTCTTGCTTTATTTCCGATTTCAGCTCACAATTATGTGAAACTAGCTATATAATTATCGAAAATTATTTCCATTGCCAGTTAAACCGGTCAGATTAAGCGAGACAAAATGTATGAGTTGTAACCAAGTCAAGAAATATAATTTGAATTCGTTTAGATAGTCATACAGCTTAAGGCAACGACGTGAAAGCGTCAAAATGTAAAATCTTTAAGTAAAAAAGCATCACGTTCTTAGTGCTCTGGTCATCATCTTACCAGCAGAATCCACTTTGGAGTTTTCTTTTGCTGATTTCCCATTTACGTCAACGTTTATTTGAGACTTTAGATTGGAAGGATTAATACTGTTATCTATTGAACTGTTTCCGGTGTTGTTGTTATTGGTGCCAGAAGAATTTTGTGAACCGTTTGATCCATTGGAGCTGCTACTGGAATTCTGCTTCTGTTGAGCCAAACGCTCTTGTTTCCTGAACTTCGCTCTTCGATTCTGAAACCATGTTTTTTTTTGGAAAAAACAAAAATCATTAATTTGTTAATTGCTGCAATTAAAAATTATCATTAAATGTTCGAAAAACCAAAAAAATTCTTACCTGAAACCATACCTGAAACCATGTAGGAAACAACAAAAATCATTAATTAGTTAATTGCGCCCAAACACATTTAAAACACATTTAATACAATATACAAACATTATAATTTTAGTTGATTCCGATCTTTCACTATCTATTGTACATAATCATCTTCAAAATGATCACCAAGCATTGTATATATATCTGATGTAATTTATTTCTCTAATATTTGTATAAAAATAAATTTCTTTGTGTGCTTGTAGACCAAAATGCTTGCAGGAGATATAATGCAAGCAATTTACTGAATGTCACAGACCCAGCTCGGTCGTCAAAAATGAATAAAAAATTGGTGGATTCACGTCATGCGTCATTAACTTTTTACGCCTCTGTGACTAACATTTATTATTAATGATCAGAGCTCATTACTTAACAATCCAGTAAGCATGTATGTGTGTCCTTTTTTTATTTACTAATCGTCTGAACAAGTTGTACATGCATACTTTAGAAAAACATGGTGTACATCTGTCAACGAATCTTTTTAAGCTCATGAGTTGTTTTAAATTTTGTTTTTGTTAGGTGTCCGGGTACCAATGGTAGCACAACTTGTTACTGTTTTTATTAGTTGGACTGAGCTTCCACTAAACTTGTGTCAGTACAAGAATTTTTAATAGCAAACATAAACATACAATAAGTGGTATAAAGGAGTCACTGGTCATTGAACACTGTTTCATCCAAATTGCTATAGGGATTCATTGAAAGTGCATCGCCTTATGTGCCAGATTTTTGTTTGCATTTGATAGATCTGCATGCCTAAATGAATGAGCCCTTCCGTCGGATTAATGCACTGTGTGGGTAGAAAGGGAGTATCAATATGGTCATTTATTGTAACATCGTACTACAATAGATGAAAATAATGCCAGCATAATGGATATTGTATTGAGTCTCAATGGTGTTAATGTTTACATCTTGATCCGAGTGATGATGATGCATAAAAGCAGAACGTTTTTGTGTTAATATATTTATGACATTTCTGGATTATTTGACAAGGTTTTAGCTGAATCTCAAATGTTACTTGTTTGCATGCCACCTGTCACTGTTGACAAAGTGTATTTAGTACAAATCTTGTTTCCAATGTGAACACATAAATAACTAGCCATAAAAAATACACATTCTTAATCACTAATGCTTGCCGTATTTCAATAAAATGACTTGTAAATTGAAAATGAAGAAAATTACGTTCACATAATCAGAATACAGTCCAAGGCTAAGTGAAAATCATGATATGAAAAGAAGAGAGAAAAAGAAAATGATGAGACAAGAAAATGAACTGAAAAAATTGTGAACACTTATTGAGTGGGATGTATTCCTACAAATTTGTTTCAGTTTGGTAATATTCCATTACCAATTTCAACTCCTAGTTATATGAAAAGCAAATGCTTTTCCCAAAGGAACGAGCGAGAAAAAGGCGGAAATTCAATGATGTTGACAGACGCATAAAAAGTAGATAGAGTTGATTATTACTGCTGCATATTCTCCTTTCACTTTCAGCCGTGATGGTTTCGAGATGTTTACAAAGAAAATAGTGCCATGTGGTGTAGACAAAATGTCTTATAATCATTGATGATGCGGCAACTGCTTTCAAGCTTGTTTGTAGAAGATAATTCATTCTGGATCCAATACAAGTCACTAACTGCTCTTTATTTGCATACGCTTCCTATAATGTAAACTTTGAACTTGCTATATGCGACATGATTTTCCATCGCTTATTAATCAGCAACGCTTTAAATGGTCAAAGGAAAAGTTAATGAAAGGGAAAGGAAATTTAAACTAGCTGCATTTAAAGAAGACAAAAATGAAGTTTGATGGTGATGAGCTTGAAGATTTTGTATTTTTCTTAGCTAGTGCCTCTTTATCTTATTCTATTCAATTCTAATAATAAAGACACACCTGTATCGATTATAGTGAGATTAAGATTAAGAGAGTTTTATATCTTGCATGGAAACGCATGAATTCTTAGTGCAATCATCGCCACGTATTTAGTACAAGTGTTGCAAAACCACCCTTATCATTTTATTGGCTAACTGGATAATCCATATTCATCATTTCCAGTACCACAGAACAATGCAGATAAATTTTTATGGAGTTGGTGGAACAAAAAATGCAAGTGTTTCATTGCCTCTGTTTAACTTTTCCCAAACACACAGCGTCTGCCTACGAGCAAGCAAGAAAAACATGATATTTGTTGGTCCTTACTAACACAAAGGAAAAGACAGGGTCTTTCTTTCTCTTTTTGGTTGGATGGTTAAAGTCATACAGTGGGCCACATGTCCACATTCATAATAATACGCTATGAATTTATTTTATTTCTGACTGCTGTTGGTTTCTTGGCCATGTTGCTGGGTCGAAACCTTTTTTTTTTGGCCAGCTCATCTCTCCACAATTCTTTCCTTTCAAACTCCCGACATATATTTTTTTTTCGTTTGCAGTTTGTCATCTCTTTTCTCCATGCTTCACTGACTGCTATGCTTATGTAGGCAGCATCATACACAACATCATTTTATATGAGTTGAATATAGCATGCCAACAGTTACGAATGTGGCATAACACTGTGTAGCATCATCACCAGTTAAAGATATATTGCTTATTAGGCTGGTGCTTACTTTTCAGATTATCCACTTGCAACAATAGCTTGGCTGTATATGAAAAAGAGATTGATAGAAGCGAGCATTATTTTGGTTGTGTACATAAGTGCACCCCTAAAGCCAAATATAAATAGAACAAAAAAAAACTCCACAATGTTTTGACACCATCAACCGTGAACATCACTATCATCATCATTGATGTTGGATTTGATGTCTTTATCTGTTAGGGAAAAAATGATCGAGAATAATCCCCTATTGTCATTGTTGCCCAGTTGTGTAGAAAGTCATTCGGAGACACGAGCTTAATTATGTTCTGAGGTAATGTTTTACTCCTTTCGTTTATTTATTTAAATGTTCAGAAATAACTACGTTTAGTTGCGCCTTGTTAAAAGCACATATAAACATTTCTACGTTTAAAATTATGGAGGCCCATCTATTAGTTTTGATATGTTTTATTAGTTTGTTTGATATTGTCAATAAGTATGCTACAATTACCAATTCAATCCAAATTGTGACCCATAGATTTCAATTTATAAATAATTTAGACTACCGTAATTTTATCACCGATGCATATACTTTGTTCGGACTCAGTTTTATATCGTTAATGAAACAATTAAAGAATATCATTAGAATGAAAAATGTGACAAAAACAACAATAAATATTGTTACAACTTGATCAGGGTAATTGTGAAGGGGTACTAAAGAGATCAAAAGGGGTCCCAACAAGATTTCGAGCAAGGCATCATATAATGGTGGGCATAACAATGATACTGTTAAAGCAAATGGTAAACATTGTATCAACAGCGAGATATGCTCAGCTTGCTCCCGCAGCTTAATAAATGACACAGAATGTCAAATGGACAGACCATCAAAGTGTAGTTCCACTGTAATTATTATTAAAAGTAGAGTGCCCATTAAATTAGGGCAAGCATCATTTTGGGTGAAATTGGTCTCTAGCTGCAGCAAAGATGATACTGGTGTATGGTTGTGTAGAAAGAGGGAACCATAACTTCCAGTTTTACTACTGCAGTAATAATATCTACCAAGTGAGTAGTATTAAATCAAGTAAGATGCGTTAGCTAATTACATTAAAATGCTTTGTGTACTAGAGATTCTTGTCTGTGTGCTACATATCCTTTGATTAACATTGTCTCTGCTGAGCACATACATGCTTACAGCATGCAACACCTATATACTCGATTCAATGCACTGGTTTCTACTATAAAACCTAGCTGCGCTGGAGGTTTCACTTGACGTCCAGAGAAAGGATCCCTTTATTTTTCCCGTTTCTTGTTTTTTGGCAAAGAAGGCAGTAGTGCGGTATCTAATTTTCTTAAGTGCCTTTTCACTAGATCCCCAGTTTACTCTTCTCTACGTACATATCACTATACTTTCGAACAGTATTATATACTCCGTGTAAAAATATGTAAGTATCAATACCCTCTCCACTTGTATTCATCCTTTCTATTAAGACATTCAGTAAGTTACAGTTTGACTCTTTATTTCCAGTTGGAACAAAAACAAGATTCCAAATAACAAGTTGTCTAACAGCAAGCAAACGTTACATTATCTTTTTATTCTTATTTTTGGATTACCATTTACGCGAGAGGGCTATACACAAGCATACTAATCATTTAGTTACATGTGACGTACAGCAATGGGGGAATTCTGGCAATGACAACGGAAAAATTATGTTCACAATTCACATCTGCATATACATTCTCACAATGTACAATGTTGATGCATAGACAGACATTATACTTAATGTATTATTTTCTCCAAAATGGCGAAATGCAATCTTACCCGTTTAAATTACCTATTTCCCTTTTCTTTTCAAGAGATACAACTTTCTTCACACCCTTAACTGAAGAAAAAGCATTTCAGCTAATGTCCTACCCTCGCCATTAATTTTTGTTAGAGAAACGAAAAACAACGCATCGAAAACTCAACTGAAAAAAAACTCACGAGTGGATCTAAATCTACTACTACTATACTACAAGTAATTTAAATGGCTGACACGTCTGCATATATTTTCCTCAAATAACTTTTTATCCTTGTTGAACCACCATTTATATTCCTTTCGTTGCATGCAAACACGACAAAAATAAACAATAAAAATGTTTGAATACAAATGATATGGTGTTGTGTGGCATTCGGATACAGTTTTGTGGGGTGTTTGTATCCATATTGGATCTATTCACAATTTCATTAAGTTGCAGTGTTCATCATACATGTCTCTGATCAAAGCTGGCAGAATATCTACGTAACATAATATTTACCTTAACTGATGCACTCGCGGAATTTATAAATGGAAAACCATAAATTAGGAATGTATATTTGTTTCCTCTTTATTATCGCACTATGACTACTCTAGATTCACGCAAAGCGTACCGCACGGTTTAGGTCAGGATCATTTATTAGTTTTATGTGTGCAACCAAGATGCATACTGATCCACCTGAGCTTAAATAACTTATATTGTTTTTCATTTTTCTTCCCTTGAATGTTTACCTCACACTACCAAAGTTTATGCATCGGAAACTGCAATAGTCTACAATGTAGAGATGATTACTACCTCATTGTTAATTTCTCAACACAAGGGATCTGGAGAGTTGTAGCTGTTGTTGGTGGAAAATAGGATAATGGCTTTTATATTGTGATGGTGGTGGTAGGATAATGAGATTGAAGTGGTTGATGCAAAAGGATGAGCAGACTTGTTTGTATCGCCTCGTACATCAAAAAGGAAAAGAGTGCAGTGAAAACGCACGTCGGTGCAAGCTGTGGCCAATGGTCGACCAACGTCCAATCCGACACTTGTGAAGTCGGTATTCCTTTAGCTTTAACAACTTCCACCACCAAGAAAGCTTTACTGCTGGTGGTCGTGATGTTGGTGTTGTGATAAAAAAAATCTGTGAGTGTATCGTAGCAATACTTTTACTTCTCATACAGAAACGTTTGTACAAGTCGGGAAAAGTAAAGGAGGGTACTGATGAAGCCCAGCATTTACAGCGGTTGCTTTGCCGGAAAAAATAATATTATGATTGTGAGTAGGAGAAAGCTCATGTTACATGCATTTGATAAATCAAGCTTGCACGTGACTCTTGTGAAAAACAGTGATGAGCGTACGCACACACGTTCTCCGGAAGGAACTTTTACAGCTACTAATCAACTGTGAAACTGCAGCACTGTATAATTTTTATGATGACGATGTTCCAACTATTTATACTATTACATTACATTTGTATGCAGGAACTCATGCTGCGAATCTTATGGATGACTTATCATGTAGCTATTTCCCCAGTTGTCTGATGCTTAATTTTTTCCGGCCCGAAACGTAAGTGAAAAGTACACAAGCAAACCTTTTGTTCTTAACTGTTTTGAATAGAAAGCTTATATTATAAATTACAAGCAGATTACATTATAAATCGGATTTCCTTTTTGTAAATGTAGCACCTCACACTTGAGAGGCATTACGAATGTAATGAGGTGACAATGAAATTAAAATTATTATATGCAATAATCTATGATTCCTTGGTGATCATTTTGAATAACAACAAATTCTTAATGCCTTTACAGCACTTGTCGTTATTATAAAATTCAATGATTGTTAGAAAAACTGTAACATCTTACCTGCACTCTTGCTTCGGTCAGGTCGATTTTCATGGCGATTTCTTCACGTGTATAAATGTCAGGATAATGCGTTTCCTATAACAAATATTTATATACCTATGCTAAAGTGTGTTGATAAAACGACAACATTGTGTGGAGTGTTTGCTTTGAAAAGAATACATACCTGAAAAGCTCTCTCCAGTTCTTTCAGTTGTGCTGAAGTGAAAGTAGTTCGAATACGTCTCTGTTTTCTTTTCTCGGTCAAAACAGATGAGGCGTCCCCACCATACATTTTATAACTCAGACTAGCAGCTAAATTTTCGAAAGCAAACAGACACATATTGTTAATTTTAATTATGTTAAAGCGGACAGAAAGGGCATTCATACACACAAAAAAATGTAAGTAGTGAGTTTTATAAGAAATCCAATGCTGACAAAGTTTTAAATAATAATACATGATTAAAAAATTCATTCATTATTGTTTAATAATACTTGCATATCATATGCACGACATAACTGACTGAACTTTCCTAATTTTGATTGGAATATCCCTACCACATTTTAGCATTAGATTTTGCTCGTTATTAGAATTTGGGACATGTCACCGCTAACGTCAGTGTGTTTCCATCGTTACTTTTCCACACTTTCACGTAGAATCCTAGATAAAATAACATTTTCATAGAGACGAATATAAAAAAGGGAGGAATGAGAAACGATGGGTTTGAGTTGAAACGACAGAGAAATGTCTCTAAAAGTTTAGGAGACCGTCTGCTCCTCATCCAACTCTTCAAGCTACTCACATTTATCAACTCTGTTTTTGGAAACTAGCTCCTTCTCCATCAAAAACTTCGGTTGCTAACCCTACGGAGTATCGCTCATATCACCCTGCTCTGGTGTAACTCAAGCAAGGCTGTATTCTTTCATGTAAAGTGTAAGCATCTATGTAATATCAAAATCATAACGAAATCTACCCCGTCTATTGCAAGAATTTGAACATATCATAATATCATGTAAGTACATGACTATAAACGATAAAACTATAAAAAAGCCACTGACTTGAATAAAAACCGTGTTCACTTCATCATATGCTTGTAGTAAGCGTACGGAAGTAACTGTACTGCGCCCCATTATACGAGCTTATTCTACAATACAAGTCAAGATTTTAATAATGGAGAATGGGTTTTCAGGTTTCTACCTTGTAAATTCATTGCAGGAAAGGCTGAAGCGGGATGATGTCTTTGTTGGTCATGTCTCATTACACCACACTGGCTGCCGGGACCCATTCCTGTACTGTGGTAGCTACGAACATTACTGTGTCCGTACCTGTAGCCTCCAACCTGCAGAAACAAACAACATATTCATGCTAATAACTACAATATGCGTCTATCAATTCAATGAACAGTGAAGAAGATCCTTAATTTAATTGCTGCAATTAATGGAAGACGTAAGTGTGTCACTTTTCAATAACGCAAAAAAACCTGAACACGTAAGCAAGTAGGAATGACAACCATTAAGCATTTGCTTTAGGAGAAAGGGAATGGTTTTGCAGTGTTGCCACTTTCATTTATGTATTAAGAGACACAGATTGGTGAGTTTGCGCTTTTCTAGCATAGTATCAGGAGTTTTAAAATAGATATATGCAGTTTGTTGAATAACAAACAATCTCTTTCCCTCTCACCGTTTATTATTTAACTATATTGCTCATAGTTAGTTTAAATGTACTTTACAAATGTTTCATTCACGTGACATTATCAATGGGCAACGAAATATAATAGTTTGTATCATGTAATTTGTAGTCAGTCACTAAGGACAAGTGATTTTCAAATGTGACAGGCATGCGACACAATTTAAGATAAAACATACAATTTTACAAGAACGAGTAAAATTGTCAAGAGTTCCAAAAGAATTGGATAATAAGTAGTTTCCAGTTGCATCTACTGCCACCATTATTAATTGATTGAACAAACCTCATTGAAAGCATTACACAACTGAAAATTACCTGAGCACAAGCCGAAAGGTCTGCGTACGAGCAAGCCATATTTGTAAGTGCAGCTGCACCTGCTGCTGCTGCACTGTCCATGGATCCGGTGACCCCGACCCCCAGTGAACCGGCAAGGCCACATGACTGAGGATCAAAAGATCCAGACTGGTGATGATGGTTTATGTAGCTGCTGTAGTCCATGTCAATGTCACGCTTAATTCAATGTCAAACAACTAAACAATGTGTATTCGAATATAACGCTTTCCTCTTGATTATTATTCAAGTGTTTATCAAGTATAAAATATGTTATCCTTATTCTAAAATGAACATAGAGGAATCACAGTTCATAGAATAGTAGCTATTGTCAGAAGAAGCAGGTCTCCACTCTTTACTCAAAATATTTGAAAATAAATTCCAAGAAAAAAACCACCAGTCACACACTACTGCCTCTTGGCTGTTCACCTTGAATTTTCAGTTTATCATTTAAATCCTTATTCCATAATCAATGTTACGCAATAAGTTTGTTTTAACTTTTGAACACTTTCACTTTGCACGTGCATGTCATAACAAGTAACTTCACACACATGTTCAAAACTCAATAAAGATGTGATGCTTCATACAAACCAATCTTTCATTCCCCCAGTGGCACACTCTAATGATATTATGTAGGTATGTTTACTTTCTCCTTTTAAGCTTCGCACTTGTATGCTCTACACAACAAAAGTACAGTTTCTTAGACTCATACCTACACACTGAGTTGTATGGTTTTTTTTTGGCTGCTGACGATGTAAACTTTATTTTTATACATCCACTACTCACTTTTAACTTTTGATGAAGAAAGTAGTAAATAAATTGTTAAGATGCTAGTTTGTAAAGAATCGTAAATAGGTCCTTTCCTCTGTTTGACTTTATATTATGTTCAAAATAAGTCTTTTTACCAACTTTTTTTCTTAAACTTTTATACACAAAAGTGCTTAATGATTTAATAAAATAATGTCCTTTTTTTACTTCACTCGGAGTTGCCTTTTTATAAGTGGATAAGAAAATTCAAAATGGAACAAATTTCATTAAGGCCAGAGCTAATTATATTTCGCGGCCGCGGTTGTGATTTTTCGTTGGAAAAGATTTTGCTGTTCTTTTTCACCAAGTCTTATGTAGCCATAGCCAAGTGAGTAGAGTACAAAGTGCAAATTGTGTGAGTGCGTTTGTATGAGAGAGTTGGAGAAAAAGGAATCTTGACGATAACTGAATTTTGCTGTTAAAACGTTCGCCTCTAATTCAATTTTGAGACATTTCAGCCTTTATAAGAGCGCTATATTGTCCATTTTCCATGAGGGAGAAAAGAGTAGAGAGACAAGGATGCTCAGTCAGTTAAGGGAAAGACATAATACCGTGGTTCATAAGCATAGTTAAGTTTCTGTTAGAAAGTAAGTAAGTATCAGGAATCAGGTTAAGCCAGAGAGAACGTACAGATAGATAGATAGGGAGATAGAGAGAGATGGTCGGTAAAAGTTGTTGTAACAGGATAACAAACTAGCGGAAGGAAGCTCAAGCTAACTAGTCCAAGAAACGGGTGTTCTCGCTCATTTCCGAGGCGGAGACTCTAAGCAGCACACAACCAATCCTAATTTTTTTCCTGCTCCTTTCCCCTTTTGTTGGGATTCAGGAGAACCCTCCTATTTTTCAGTCCTCTACACTCACAATGATAGCAATAATAAGCAAACACATAAAGAGAATGCGTTCATTCACAGATGAAGCTTTTCCATTCCTTCCCCCTATATACACATGTACATATGCACAGTGACTCCCTACTACGATCATTTCAATGCTACGTACAAATATTTTCTTCGTATTACTAAACTGTAAGTGTTAAACAATAAGTAGTGAGATCGTAATGATCTGTTTCTACGTTGTGTTAAAGAATTATCTCACTATACTGGGCACTATGCGTAGAACATGAGCAATACTCATAAAAATGTTCATATTCAAATACAATCACAAGCCATTTATAGTTCGTACAGGAGTGCCTAAAAATGGTTTTTAAAATAAGTGCTTTCCTATTTTGTGCACAAGATACATGCATTTGAGATTTTTTTGCAGTTAGGCATAGGTAAACAATCTTTTTCCTTGCTGTTCAAAAGCTCACGTTCTTTTGCACTTGAACTCTCGCTTTTTTGTCAATTATCTCACAGGTCGGTAGAGAAATCATGAAATTTACTCTAACAACTGTACTTTCTATCACTCTCTCTTTCTTAAATGTAGGTATGCATGTTCTCTTCTCAAATAAAGGGCTTTCCTCGTCCTTGTCTCTACCTCTACACTTTCCATCATTCGAAGCCAAGTCATATGCATGTGAGTATTTTTTATACTGGAAATTCCTCAAAAATTGTATCGAATTTAGTATAACAAGTTCAATATGCAACGAAAAACCTTTATAAGATCATATTCTGTGTTCGTTATGGGAAGCCTGTAAAATAAGATGGTACGCCTCACGTAAGCATTAGGTGGATACATAGAAAAAAATATTTATTAAGTGCTACAGAGTAACATACTGCATCTCAGCGTTTCCACTTTTATCTCATCATCCTCAACAGGTAGTCACTTTTGGAAGTCATTTATTCTCCCCAGCGTCTTTCGAGTATACTCCGTCTTACGTTGAAATGCTAAGAATGTAAGAAATATTTCACCGTATGATAATATTAGGTGAAAATGACTACTATCGGGTAAACCGGGTGAAGGATGATATTATCGTTATTTTTATTATTATGGTAATATTCTAACCAAGATTATTATGGTTATTGTTATGATTATTGCCCCTTCATTTCATTTTTTCATGGTTATATCCGAATAAACACATGATTATTACTATGGTCTATAGCTAAAATTGCCCATTTGTTTAAAAATGTTACAAATTTACACAATTCGAAATCCTACGACTCATACTAAATTGATGAGAATAGGTCGGTGTGTTCCTACTCACGTAAATTTTTTATACTTATGCATCCCTATAAGTCTCAGCAAGCCAGATAAAATACTTTCATGCACAGTAAATGTTCGTGCCAAACATTGGATCACATCTCCCATCATTACAAAAAGAAGCTAATTATAAATGATCGCTACAAAATCCTTTTTAATTTCCAACATGTTTGACAAAAATGTACTTTCGGTGTATTTCCTTCCGTTTGTAGTGCGCGGTCATAAAAAAACCACGACAACCGCACCGAACAAATTACATGTATGTAAGTAGGCATGCACAACATGTTAGCATCTCATGCCAAAACTTTGATTCACTATTCTGGAGACGAAAACAGTAATGCACACACACACCACCACCACCACCAAGAGCTACATAAAAAATTCCACTGTGCTCAGTCAACAACGTACTCTCCAAGTCGTATATCTTTCCAGGTCAATAAATGTCGTAAGTTACGATCTTAAAAGGAACGTGGTAAGTAGTCAAGAAGAGAAAAGAATAGCATTGGATGAGCTTAGGGACACCGAAAACACAGAAGAATTATATATAACCCTGACGGCACAGCACAGCAAAACGGTAGCAGGAAAACAACAACAAATGCGGTGGGGCCAATTCTTCTCCTTTCTTTTTCTCTTCTTCTTCCTTCAACATCATACCTCTATTTTTTGTTTGTTCTTGTTGCTGCTCTTGTTGTATTACCTACTTTGTACAGCCAAGTTGGTAAATAACTGCTACAAAAACAGTGACTGTTGTTGTAGAATTTGATTCAACATTACTTTCTCAACTTTTCCTTTTCTTTCTTCTTTCTCTTGAGATTTTGTATGTATGTATGGGTAGATAAAAGATATAGGAAAAGAATAAAGACGCATCTATGAAACACCAAAGTAGCAGCAGGCCACTTCCAGGTTTTTATCATCGTCAGTCTCCTCATATAAATATAAGAAAGTAGAATAGTGCGTATAAAATGTTGGAGGATCCATTCTCCTAGCCACTGTTTCCAGAGTGATTCATCTTCAGTGAAAATTCTGCTCAGCTGCACTTGCTCATTTTCACTTTATTCTCAGTTGGATCTTTCCTCCCTCATGGGATGCCCACAGGTAAGAAAAAAGTAGGATGGAATCTACATTTGTTTACTTTATCTTCCCTTATATTTTTACACGGTTCTCCACAAACAATATAATACGGCAGATAAGACAAATTGTAACACGCAAACAAGTGTTAAAATACTGTAAGGGTTGTTTTTACTGTTAACTGTGTTCTTTGCATGCTTTTTCATTTTTACATAAGATACTATGCAAACGAAACGACTAATGTGTACATATACCGAAAAACATTAAGTTGTACGTAAGTAACGATGCACAAACGAGATTAAAAACAGGCATTTCTGCGGCTACAATTCATGTTAAAAAAAGCTGCTGTCGGCACGTCAAAATGCCTACAAAAGGACAATAACCATTGTTTGAAACAATGATAAATATTCATCAATTGATGCAAACAATTCCGATGAACGCCCTTTTATTGGAAGAAAGCCTTTATTGATGAGATAAACCCAATACGTAATTGTTCAGAATAAGATAAAAAATTTCTGAAAATGGGGAATGAAAGTGTGAGAAAAATGAACATACGTTTAAAAACTGCCATGCAAAAAGCCACAGTGTAGCAAACATGAACTGCATCTCACTATAATTATTCGACTTGCGTAAGGAAAGAAAGAAAATGAAAAATATAAAGTAGGGAAAAAGCATAGGTATAATGAAAATGTATATCCATTCATGAAATGAATTAAAGTGCACAAGGTGGAAAATGGACAAATCTCAGTAGAATTACGAAGCAAAAAAATGAACAAATGATTTTCGACGGTTTTCTCACTCTTGACTTGCCATTTATAAGAGCACCACGAGCATTACAACCCGCTTCAGCAGAAATTCTCATTGCCTTGCTGTCGCACGGAGACTGATGCCACACTGCACAACTAATAGGGTAGATGAAAAGCACAGTGCACATAAATTGAAATACATGAACAACATTCATCGTATAAAGTACACTGTCACACGGTGCATCTTGTGTGTTCATTTGAATATGCACGTCCAAACGGGGAAATGGGAAGAGTATAAAATTGAGCGTGACAGAGTAGATTATCTGGTGGAAGCGGTGCTTAATGGATTTCCCATGACCTTCACTATCGTAATTCCATCTGTGAGGTCGTGTCAAGTGGGAATTAGCAATTGTCACAATATCATAATATCACTTCTGAGAGTTCCCTGAACAACCAGCACTGTAAATCCATCGAAAAACATAAAAGCGTATGCAATGTACGGGACAAGCTAGGCCATGTGAATGCGCACTCCTCGTGTAATTCTTTTCAAAGTGCAGAGCAATAATAATAATGAGTACGTGTGACTCTCCAACTCATCCTTATCCAGTATAATTGGGAGTCTCCATGAGTTTATCTAAAAAACAATGTTTATGCTTACTCCACATATTAGTTAGGTGGTGGAGCAGAATATATATTGTCTACTACGAGGGGCATAAGGCCCAAGTTTGGGAACTTGTGCAGTGAACAAATATCAACTTTCAACCGGTCTTTTTGTCGGCATTATGCATAGAGAGTAAAAAGAGCAATACTTGCATGTACGAGAAGATATGATACCCATGATTACCATTACCATGCATCTAACTTACTCGTGTTCTTTTGATGGAGAAAAAGGCCTCATCTCGATCCCTGCTCATGAAGTCAGATTTTGGGACGGGGGAAAGTACGCGTGAATAGTGTATAATTGTGAAGTGTGGGCACACGACTGGAGAATCCCACGTCCTGTTTGGTTTTCATATGAACCTCACAAAATTCAATGCATACCATGTTGTCAATGTACGCTACTACTGAGAGCTTTATACTCATTAAGACATTAACATGGCTTTCAAGTCAATTACTTGTATTTCATTGTTGTACAAGTAGATGTTAATCCGCCCTGAAAAATAATAATTTAATAGCCCTTTGAGCTGCATATCTTTAATTTTTAATATCGTGATGATAAGAATATAGTTTTGTCATGCAAACGCGAATTGTGTATGGGATTGCAGAATTCATTCAAATTGTTGTCCGAGTTCTAAATTAATTCATTTAAGAAAAGTTGTTTTCTAGATTGTTTGATGGTTTAGTAGTATGAAGGAGTAATTTATTGGGAAGATCGATCATAACATTTATAACCATAGGATACAAGACCCTCTGTTCAATGTGTTCTGTGGATGGTCGTTTTGATCTTTCATTGAATGCTGAAGGGAGCTTGCTTTCCAAATTTTCATAGTCAATCGGTCTGACAACCAACGTAATTCTCGAGGGAATGGCATCACAAAAGGGTAAATTGTTGATCATTTACTGTGAGCCTACCCTACAAACTTCTTCCCACACTCCAGCAAAATTTTTATTCTTTCATTATTGTGGGTTTATGTGAATGTATTCCTAAACGAACATCCCTGATATGTCAAACAAGTGAATGAAATAGTTGTTTTGACTTCTTAAAGGGTTGCATATAATGTGGCTTCAATAGATAGCTTAGCCAAGCTTCCAGCAAATTAAAAAATTGACAACATCGATGAATATTTTATTCATTTATGTATTTACTACTTTGTCCTTAAATTGTTTGCATACTATTAACTGTCAAATTCATTTCTCACAATTATCAGATCAAATAACATGCCGTCTTTTTGAATATCATTCAATAATAATTTATTTTGCAACAATGTTTGAACTTGAAAGATGAAAGAATTGCGGTTAGTGAGACAAATGTTACAAAGAAATTTTCTACCAGGAGGAGAAGGCGTATAATACTTATTGGGAGGAAGAAAAGCCACAAATGTGTTGTTTGTGGGAAAATCAGATAGTGACTTCACTAGTTACCAGGTTGAACAACAAATGATTACAGGGTTAAATGTGTGCATATAATTACATGCAGGGCTAATACTACAAAAGGAACTATTTAGTGTTCAAATGAATACTAACAAACAGAGTCGGTAAAAAATGGCGGTAAGTGAGGATTCGCGACACAAACAAGTCAAGCATATAAAAAGTGGGTGGATGGTTGGATTATCATGGCAACATATTTTTGTAGATGTGGCTGACACAAAGTCTTGTTTTTTCTCTCTTCCAACCTCGACACTGGTATACATATAATATGTTTATAGGCACATATTAAGCAAAGAAAAGAAGGACAATGACGAATCTAGCAGAGACAGTTTTCCGAATTAATTTTTCCAAGTGGAATGTTATCATTTATTCATAGCGGGGAGCAACATCACTGTGATTAAACTTACAAAGGGGCAAAACCCGAGTAGATAAAGATGAGAGGAAAGAGAGAGAGAGTGTGTGTGTGTGTGAGCCAGGAAAAACGCAGTAGTAGCACATACATTGCCAGTTATAGTGACAGGAGTCGTGCTATCGGAGTAACTACCCGAGAAGACAAGAAGTTGGAAAGTTGGACAGAATTTTGTTTCTGCTTTTTGTGGTGCTAGTAGTAGTAGAGATAGAGATGCTAATATAAGAAACACTTTTCTATTTTCCATGCTGTGTGGCTTCTCAGCTAGTGAAACAGTAATATATGCTGTTGTTGTTGGTGAAGTTCAATGAATGAATGAATGAATGTATATGTATATAAGTGGAAGGTGGATATATCATCAGGACTACTCAACCAGACTACCCCATATTATTCCCATCGTGACAATTCAGTAATTAACTACAAAGTATGTCCTCATTGAAAATTTATGGAATGGTTGCCTGCTTCTTTGTTTGTTTTCTGGCTTGCTTTCTCTACCAACTTTTGCTTCGCAACCTTCGCTCCTCTGTGCATCCCACTACGATTCTAGCATCATTACACGATCTGAATCTTATCCGTTTATACAAGTTATAGGTATGCAGAGTCATCGAAGTTATATGTGCCTATTGGTTGTTGTTTGCATGCCAACCTTTTTTCATTTCATATTGTGTTTCCAGCTTTTTATCCCCAATCTTGTAAATGCATTGCGTTGGATGACGCCCTGTGTTACTGCTGCTAGATATCTCGGAGGAGATTGTGCTCTTGCTCCCCAAGTATCTCTGTGCCGACTCTCGGACGGCTGCGATTGGAAGTGTTTGGTAGCATCGCCACCGCATCGCTTTGTTGGTTGGAACTTGGAAGATGTTGTTTTGTTTAGAGATGATAGTTGCTTTCTTCTTCTTCCCATGCATTTCTCATATCCTTTTATTTATAGGCACCTAGTCGGTTGGGGGATTAGTAAAATAATATTAAAATGTCGTCTGAAACTTGGGAATGGCAACATTAAGCAGAATAAGGAAAGCATCAGGAAACGTGCTTGCAAGATAAAGGTTGTGCCACTAATGTGCATTACTTGCATTTTAACAATTTGTGTCTCACATAGGGAATTACATTTTTCATTGTCTGTACCGTTTTTTCATTATCAATGTATCCCTTACTACCTGTATGGCTGCTTAACTTGGTTTCATTCATTCTTTTAAGCTCAGGTTTTCTTGATTTCAAAAACATAGACTTAACTAGACTAACAAAGTTACATGAGTTTTTTGTAGGAGCCATATGAGTATAATTGTAAATGGCGAATACCATTAATGAAAGTAGCAGTAGTGTAAGTTAGCATTGCCTACATATTGCGATAAAATGTTTTGTAGTTTTTATCGCTAGTGCACACGAGCACAGCGCAGGTAAACTCAAGTTTCTATCTTCATAAACTCCGCCATTGCATTCCCCATCATTATCAACCTCCCGACCGGTGTCAACCTACTTACGATGTAAGTGTATTCTAAGAAATCGACATATCGGCATGAGTAAAAGGAGAAATAAGAAACGACAGATCGTCGTCAGTGGAAGCATTGAATTGAGGCGCAAGGAACGGATCTCTAGAGATCTCCTGAGAGCCCTGAAGCAGGAAGGAAATAATAAATGCGGAAGAAGAACCTTGTGGAACTGAGTAGCTCTGAGAAATTTTCTCTCTTTGTGTTTGCTTAGCTAACGAGAAGCAGGGAGGAAAATCAAGTTAGAGAGGAGAGAAAAGTCAACTGTGACTGACTGTGAGTGAATGTTGACATTTCTTCATGCATATATGCTCCTCCAACTTCCCATTAGATACATACAGACTCAATCGTAGTCCTTCCAAATATTACTCAGCTTCCCAGTTTCCCCGAACTTGGATCCAGTTTACAGGTTCTTCATTTCTACTTATATTACTTTTACCATGCTTTCCTACCACACTCCTGTCATGTAAGTTTCTGTCATCCAAAATCCAAATAATGTTGCTGCACACAATGTGTGCTTAAGATAACAATGTAGTAACATCCGAAATTTTCTTTATTCCTTCATGGGATTGATTTTTTCATTACATTTTCATTCTCTGTCGGTTCATAAGTAATATATAAAAAGACATTTTATATCCCTCTCTACCTACGTGTGGTAGTACATATCGATATTAGTGGTGCATTCATTCTAGAACGTATTTAAACATTGTATTACTGCTCCACTCATCAAGAAGAATTCATCAAATTTGAACTTTAACATGGTCATTTTAACAACGTTTTGTACATTGCTGATTCCTATGGCTTAATCTTTCGACAGAGAAGAGGGAACAATTGTTTGCTGTTTTCTTTCAGACGAAAAGCAAACGCGTTGTGTTTGGATATATACTTTGTTTTCATTGGGTGAATTTATATTCTAGGAAAGGAGCACAGAAAAGGGTTAAATGATTGCAAGCTGTTCGTACCCACTTTCCGTGAAATTTTTTCCTTTTGCATAATGACATTTTGTGAATGCAAATATTAATAATTCAAAGTACAAATTTTTAACATGCGAAAGTTTCATGGCGATAAAATACGATATTAAGTCATTCATATGAGATGTTATGTGTGTATTGTGTTGTATCTGTATGAATCATGTAACAGATTGGATGACTCATACGCTTTGTTTCTTGAAGATGAAAATCTCTTTTCTTCGATCGATTTTCGACTTGAAGAACAGAACTTGTAAAACAATCTCTAGGGACCTACACGGATCAGTGGAATAAATTTTGCAAGAGGCCCTCCGTCAAACAGAACGAACAAATGAAATCTACAGATGCTGAATAAAAGAAGCATTGCCAACAACACTACAACCGTTGTAATAATGCCTCGATGTAATGCTGTGTGTCGTCGTAAGACACACTATGTTCACTTCACTGCACTACTTAAGTTTCTTGCATTGTACTGCAATAAGAATCTGTAACTTTTCTTTTTCACTCCTCGGCTTTCTCCAATCCCCAAAGGCTTCTTCTTTCCTGTAGAGCTTTCATTTTACTTTGTCCTTTTCCCTTTTTGTAATGCGTGAGGGAAAATTGGTGAAAAGTAGAATGGGAAAACTCGTTCGTTACTTGTTAATATGATTGATATTGGATTCCTTTACAATGGTAAGTCCACCTAACACTTTCTAATATTAGCCTCATACAAAATATACGGATACAACTAGAAACAGCTTTTTAAAAAGTTATTGTCTTATATAGTTTTATGTTGTGTAAAAATTTGTTCAGTCGCATAAGGAATTCAGATTAAATGCTTGGGTATAGGCAATCACATTTAAAAAGTATCTAACGTATCTATCATAAGGTATTTGCAGAAATTGTCAAAATTTAATTTATTAGATTCAAAGCCGCAAATAAGTTTCCCCTTTCGCCTCTTACTTAACGCGGCTTGTTTGAGCAGCGTGCATGAAAACATACTAGATGTACACAGAGATGCTGTAATCGATAGCGGTGCCCTTTACTCGGATGATTGTACTAAAACAGCAAATACTACCTGCAAAACGATGAAGGTCCTTTACTATCCCACCAGATGGTTCCAATTTACCCTTACTCCAGGTAAGTTTAAGCACACAATTGCGTCGCATGCACATGATGACGGCGATGACGCTTCCCCTTCCTACCTTTTCAGGCACAACGCAACTCAAACCTCTAACTTCAGTCCTTCTTTTAAGCCATAATTTTTAGGCAGCTATGATATGCCAATGAGAAATCGTTTCTTGTAAGTAATGGTATGCGTATGCTGGGTTAAGTTTATATCTTAATTGGGGCAATGTCTTACGGCATTATAAAGTGGACATATAGTGTATGTTATTTTATTTATTTTTGTGTAATACACAGAATTTTAGATTGAGACTTTCATCCAGACCATAGGTAGATATTGAAACTTGCACTTCTTTCAGCTTAACATTGAAATAAAAATAAATAATCTTTATGAAATATTACGTAGACATAGTTTTGGAACTAACCAATAATGTCTGTAGGCTGCAAACTGTTTTAAACTAAAAACAGACAAGTGATATAAAAGAAAGTTCACAAGCTGAATCATAATGCATAAGATATAACGCAAAAGCTGAGTGGGTACTTTGTATAAAATGCAGTTTATATACAAGACGCATTCATATCGCTAAACTGCTTCTCATCAGAAGAGTCAGCGTCGTCAATGCACATAATTGAACATAGTAATATGTTACAGATTATTAAGGAAAGGAAATGCTGCTGGTTTGATGCAATAAAAGATGCTTCATATTGTTTAATGCTTAATGTAGACTACTAAACCGGATACAGATGAGTGTATGTATGATAAGTTAGAAAAGCTAACAGTGAAAGGATTGGAGGTAGGGAGAACCTGCGGAAGGAAGCAATCCCATTCCCTTACTCATGCTTCTTGCCTACAACGACAAAGCAAATAATGCTTTGTAGGTACTCACCGTAAAATTATTTATTTATTTTTTGTGGTGTGCGTAGTCCATTTACCTTTAACCAGTAGACACATCTACGCACTAAAAATTAAAGAACCCAACGGGAAGGTTTAGCTGTATACAATTAAAACAAGCAAAATCTTAAGGACGACACGTGTTCAAGTCTGTGTTTTCATTTCCTTCACTGATAAATGGGCTAGATAAAAAGCTAAGGGTTTATTAATTGTCTTATGGAGAGTAGGCAACCTTATTTCATACCTGGTGAGTAAACTAAAATACAACTTACAATGAAACCATATTTGTCAAGATTTTAAAATGCTGGATTTTTTAAGAAAAAAATTCTTCAAAAGTGAAAACTAAACGCACTTTAGATCATGCTTAATTTAGAGTATTTTATTTATTATAAAGTATTATAGCATAAAATTTTTATGAATTTTTATGAGTACCCATTATTCAAACCACGTTGGAAGCGGCGTTCAGCGGAGGACTCCAAAGAAGTCAAAGTGGGAAGAAGCATGCTTATAGCTGCTTTCCACATTTAAAAAAATCCATCTTAAGCACTTTTTGAGCTTGATCGCACATTATACTTAATTTCAAACTTCAAGGATCGTATTTTAAATCATCGATAATGGAAGATAGATTGTGTAAGATCATTTACCGAAAATAATGACAGGCAGATGCGACAGATGTATTTGGTGAAAAGGTATAAATAGCTTCATATGAAATCCACACTAAACTTTTCACGGTAGCTGAGGATAATGTCAGAAGACCTGAATCAAGACTTTAAAAAAATCTTTATATCCCATTAGATCATTTCATGATTTTTCTCCTTGAGGTTTCCTTGAGGTTCAAGATGCATGTGTGTTCTTGGGCATTTTCCCCAACTTCAAACGTGAAATAAGCAAGATGCAATATCTAAGCACACGTTGTCATCATTTGCCACGAGGCATGTGCATTTTATGCAGTCTTCCTAACTCTTGGGGTTCCTCCCTCAAGAGATAAACGTATTTTTAAGAAGTTTAAGGTGGACAAATAAAAAAATCCAACAAAAGATCCATGACCATTGAAATATAATTTTTATTGTGCTTCTTGCAGCAGTTTTGCTCTTTATTTCTACATAACCACGATATATTAATATCACCGATGCATACAAATGCAGTGAAAAAAAATTGTTGCAGATGATATGGCAAAACGACAATTCTTGATAAAGGTTGCTTGCTCAGGTACGGAAATGTGTATTTTTGATTATACACGCTCATATTGCATTAAAGCTTCTATTATTTGTTCTTTCGGTCTTTTCTTTAAAAAAATATCAGTGATGGATAACGCTCTGAAAGGGAAACTGTGTTGAGCCACGTGGCCGACTACTAGACCAACAACTGCATTCAATACATTACGTAACAATAATCCCGGTCCGCATCACACCTTTTCCTTAGTAGAAAAACGTCTTGAAGGAACCTCATCCAAGAAAGGGTCTTGTCGCAAGGACGCTTTAAAAAAAATTCGTGAGCGTACACTACCACTGCAAACAATGCCATGGGATTTTAAAGGTCCACGACATAACAATGTAGGTTTGCATCCAAGAAGTTTAAAAAGATGCAAGAGTTTTTGTACGGAAATGGAATGAATAGAAAGAAAAAGATCTGCGATCCTCAAAGAATGGAATGAAAAGCCTTGAATGCATTTTTTCACTTTTTTCTTGTCCACCCCAAGATGAACTCGAACAAGGTACATTATGATTATTCAATGTTGCGTGAACACACAATGGACGTAAAGAATAGAAACTACGGTGGTGATGACGGCTGAAGGCAATATATGCGCTCTAGGATCTTAAGTTAAAAGATATTATGGATGTGTGCCTCTACCAACCAAAAGGTAGAATGAAGAAAATGGAGAGGAAATGAAGTAAAAAAAAACGTAAGGACGCTTGTTGCATGGCTGGGGTAAATATACAATTAGAAAAAGGACTTGCTTTCATCTTCCAGTTTTTAAGTATGTATGTTTATATAAACAGACCATTTGTGTATCTATAAGACACTCTATTCTGTGGAAATTTAAAGATCCTTCTTATTACATAAGCGTAATCACTACTACTACTACAACCATTACTATTTCCACTACTACTCGAGGCTTTCATTGAAATCGTACTGTTGGATAATGTTTTCATTTTTCCAATAATAATTACATCCACAACCACTGTACAACTACAACAAGGTAAGGAAGGATGCATTCTCACAATATGTACTCTCCCCAGCAGTATCAGACCTTTTGTCATACACACATTCTGTCGGATGAATCCCATTGAAGATCTCTGTAGTAATAATAATAGTAGCAGCAACAAGCGTCTTCTTCTGGGGGAGATAAGACGGATCATCAGCATCCATCAGGTCATCGAGTTTGAAAAAATTTAAAGGTCCAATTGTATATTTATCCTTCTATGCTGGGGTAGCTCCAGAAACCAGGACCATTACTACAAAAGCTGTGGCTCTCACTCACACAACGTTTTCATACTAGTTTTTCAGGCAGCCACATGCCACGTTGCATGAATTAAACTACACATACCCTACTATATACATTTTACTCTAAACCCTAAATACAGCCTTAGAAATAGTAATCATTGTTGGTTGTCAAATCTGGAGAAACCTTAATACATTGAATGATAAACTGGACGGTGATAAAAAAGGAATCTTTAAAAATATACACATTGCAACTGGCATACTATTTCACGCTACCATTCAATATTGCGTGAAGTGTGGAATATCAAACCTTTAGTCATCATCTTTTTACCTTCCTTACTTTACATCAATACTTCTAATAAAGCTGCGACAATTTTTGATAGAATCAATTTGTTACATCAGTACAAATCTAACCAACATCTAGTAAGATGGAAGTAAAATATATTATTCTTTTTGATGATGCAGAAATGCTGCAAAAGACAAAAGTTGATACGTTTTAAACTCGGAGTAAACGAGATTGCATCAAAATTAAAGTCCGCATTGGTCCAGGCTCCATAGATACATTTAAAGGCTATTTGCTTGTCGCATATGCTTTGCATTTGATATGAGTGATACATCACGATATATAAAATCATAAACGTGGTCTGCATAAGAGTACACATTTCAAACCCTATAATTTTACATGTTTTACGTTTTGTTTGTGTCATAATAGGGTATTTCGTCCGTATAGATATTTATATTTATTTGCAAGCGTATTTCCATTGTTGAGTCTGGGTTCATTGTTGTTGAGTCTGTAGTAAGAGAGGTGCTACCGTAGATGGAAGAGAATATTATCCAGATGCCAGGTGGTAGCTTGGCTTTGACTTTATTGTAGTCAATCAACTGAATAGCACTGGATGGATGCATGATTATGATTGTATGAGACTCAACAAGACTCCCTCATTTTTACTTGAACCTTTACTATACTGATGAATATAGGTATTATATAATGTAGGAACATAGGTATAGGCAATGTATATTTTGCTTACCTATTCACCGCAAACATTATAAAATGTATGTATGTATAGATAATATTTTACGTGATATTTTGTTGTGCATATTCATTATGTACTACTTACTAGATTGAATAGAAAAAAAATTCAAGTGCAGACGTCAGTTTAAAAACCAACTTGTATCGAACTGATAAAAAGCAGGTATTAATATATGCTTTCTTTATGGATATTACATAAGCTCAAACAACAATAGTAACTAGTGGATTCTTATGCACTACTCACACAGTTGTTAAAAGTCATAAAAATTCAATGCTTAAAACAGTTCAAACTATGGCAGCTGTTATTCATTTAGTTCTTTGTTAAAGAAGGATCTTGACTTGACGTTGTTGTTCATTTAACTAGTTCGTGCTTCATTAGAAATTAACCTGGTCTTTGTTTTTGTAAAAGCCGTTTTTCTACACTAGCTTCCAGAGAATTTCAACAGAAATGTGAGGATGCAGTCAGGATTCGGGATTACTTATTATTTAGTTTTAAGAAACACCATGCATCAGTTCTGAAGCAGCTAAAACTCCAGAGTATGCTAAAACAATCATGTTTTTATTGAGTAACACTCTAATATAACGTTCTTTATAACTCCGTTATTGATTCATTGAAACAACGCATTATGAATACTTACTTAATGAGAGCAAGAATTCATTTCTAAGATTCTGTCTATGAAGTATACTTTTCGAGAAATAATATTGCTCATTTGCCTCTTAAATGTTCATGGACCATGAATACATGAAATTATTACTCTGAATCATTAAAAGTCGGTAGCAAAATCCGAAAAGGTCACCCATTTTTTTTAGATGACATTGTTGCATGAAAAATAATGAATAAAAAGTGTGATACAATCGCGTATTGTTCTCATTTTGCCAAAGTTACAAAATAAAGCTATCATACTTTGGTTTTTTAAATACAGCCCTGTGTGTGCATGGTATATTTGAAGTTGGTCCTGGAAGGCTTCCAGAGAGTGACGAAACCACCTGCAGCAGACGTGAATGCAGAAGGATAGTTTAAAAAGCTTGATTATGTAAGAGTCAGTAAACCTGCAGCTGGACATGGTGGCTAGAGTGAGTGAAACAAGACATTTAAGTGTACTTCTTTGCTCAACATCACGTCTTTTGTATGTAAATGATTTTCCTTTATGTAGCATTTCATGATCTTCTATTGTTCACATTGCTTAGAGAATATCCTGAAAGAATGAAAAGTCTGGAGAGACAAAGTCATCTACTTGGTCATTCTTAGAGATGATTTTTGTACTTTGTATTGTACTTTGTACTTTCCATCCGAAATCCCAATGTTGTGCATATTGAGGTAGGAAAGATGAACTAATTTAAAACACTTTCCTCTGCTTTTTCTTCTTTGAGCGTCTTTTACTACCCTGTTGTATAGAACAAATACGTTTTCCAACCAATGGAAGGATAAATACATCTTTCACGTCTTCTGTGAGTTTGAATGGGAGCACAAGCAATGCCGCACTATATGGGCATAAGCTACATAGATGGACACTATTCAATGAATATGGACTGTAGGTAGGTAAGATGCTTTTTTCAAGAATTTTAGAAGTGGTCAAGTTCACAGGTATACAGTATTCTTGTGACCTTTACATATCACCATTGATGATACAAAATTCTTCTTCATCCTATATACACGTAAACTGCAGACTCTTGCGTTACTGCATCAGCGTTTAAAAGTGCATTGAGATCTATCACATCAACAGTTGAATAGGTATGTGTAAAATGTGAGAGAATTCATTGTGCTATTATTTCTTTTTTAAAGATTTCTGTCACTGCACCCGTTTGAATAGGATCGGACTGTAACACAAGTATGCATTTCCACTATTATGCAATGTCGAGTGACTTGAATCGTACCAACTCTATTTTACCTTGACAGAGCTTTAGAGTTGAATCGACCTTTTTAAAAGCCCGATGTCTCTTTGAATCAAAGAAAATGCTCGGATTGCCTTATATCTTTATGCTAATATTGTCTGTGGACTTTGCGTTCCTTTATTTTTAACTTTTATATTTTCCCTGGTGCCCAGGTGACAAAAATTCTGTTGCTCTTGTGCTATTGATTTTCTTGGCGACCAGCAATATTTATGCCACATCCTTTGGCATGCAGACCTCTGGACAAAAACGCTTTTCTTTTGATTTTTTTAAAAGAAAACGTTGACCAGACATAATAAAAAAACTTTATCAAGGAATTACACTGCGTATCCTCTTCCGCTGCCTCTAGATTTGATCAAAGTAACACAGATGCTCATTTCTTTCAACTCATTGGCCGCAAATAAAGGGCTTGTAGTAACTTTAGAATATGATGGGGGAGTGACACGAAGTGGATCCAGATCCAGTTTTTATGCCGTTCTGGTATTGCTTCAAATAACGTTTCGCAGTACAAAGGAGGTTAACCGGAAATCATCGTTCAAATGTATATTAAGCAATATATTAAACTCCCTGTCTGGACTGCAAGTAATATTCATGTGGATATGTACATGGCTCGTGCAAGTCTCAAGATACTTATCTCTGCATATGAAATTAATGTAGCTTCAAATTGCTCGCTCTGACAACATAACCTTAAGATGCCATACAACCAGAAAATACAATTATGCATACTGTGCCAGATGAGTAGCACGCGTCGAAGAAAGTGCTTGCTTAATGGCACATGAGATACTTTTGTTTGTTTGCTAAATAACATCATCATAATATTGAGCTCCGCTTCCTCCACAGTAGTGAGCGTTTGCAGACCAATTCATTTTGACGCATGTGTTTCTGCACATTATATGGCGCACATGGTGTTGTAGAGAGCAGAGATGAGTCTGGGATGCTTACGATAACGCGTAGGGTCATTATACTCTTTCGTAAACAATAATACGCAATATGTGTCAATTAAGTCTGAGTTTACCATGATCATAGCAGTAAAACTGGGGGCGTGTGACTTGTGGTCGTTTCCTAGCACGAGAAACGAGCACTTGGTTGGTCACTTAAGCATTTCTTTGATGATAACGTGTATTTGCTGAAATTAGCGTTATTGTGTGCTCGCTTTAATATTCGTGGCAAACATAAGGCATGCGTACTGATGAATAATTAGACGTGTTACAGTAAGAATTGATCATTAAGAGGGGTCGTTGTCTCTCGCTTACCACACAAAGGTGAGTGCTTACCTTTAGCCTTCCGGTGACGTGTAGAAAAAGTTTAAAGATGAAACAACCAATAGATGACAAACGAGAGCTCAAACTGCGAACTTGCAAAATGATGACGGCTTGGATGCTTCGAAAGGCATGAGATCACTATATTCTTTTATTGTGGATTTCCAAAAAATATGGGTGTGACTGAAGCCAAATAACTTCTTCAAAATATTTCTGGTTATAAAGAAAATTTCATTTAATAATTATGTTTGCAGATTTCTCGTGAACATATTTGGTAGGCCTTAATAAACATAAGAGAAATCTACGTTATTTTTATTTCAATACATAGATTAATAAGTATCATTGCTATTTTTAATATTCATAAAAACAACATAGACAATAATTAAAACATAAAATTTTAAGAACTGCATGAAAAGAAGCCTCATGCAGATGAGTGTGTATAAAAAAAACCTAGGATTCAGTGAACACCTAGTATGTAGCTGTTCACTGAACCACAAGAAACAAAATTCTAAAAGCCCCTGTGTTAGCAGAATCAAACGGACAAAATAATTTAAATGTCTGTAATCGCTGGAAACCTAACGTTCAACAGGTCTGATATAACCGGTTGAGGTGCTGAATAATGTTGTTCTTTGCAACGCTCAGAAATACTTTTTTCGGTTTAACTACATCACCAATGGTGATTCACCGTAAACAGGTAATAGTTGTGTTCATGCTGCCGCACCGGAATACTTTCCGAGAAATCAGATCCCATCATGCAGCAGCGAAATACGAGAAAAGTTTACGTTGTTATGTGACTCGTAAATTGAATCGCAACATGAATATATATTATTGGGGCAACCCGAGATGTTTCGGGGAAGCATAATATGCACACATCATTAAGTGCCAATTATAAGGCAACAAAAGCATACTTTTCAGAACTTGGAGCAAGTCAATATTACTCAATATTGCAGTGTTGCTTTAATCATATTTCTCCCATTTTGAGGCACTGGACATCATATGCATGTTACCTCTACAATGAACTCTCTGACGTGTTGTTGTTATTATAAATTGATTTTGTACTCATGGTATTCCATGTATAAACTATTTGGTAATCCACAGAAAAAAATACATACGAATGCTACTATTGCTACTGGTCAATTTTACTCACCCATCTGCCATGTGCCTGGCATGCGTGCGTACATTTCGCAGTAAATGCAAAACTGGATCTGCTCATGACACTATCGATGTAGCTTGACGCAAACTTTTGACTTTCGACAGGAATAAAAGTTGTAACAGTCAAGAAATAGTAGATCATGTGCATTTATGTACGCGAGGCCTTTCACTTACATAACAAGTTTATATGACCACAAATACTACGTACTGTAGTATGATCTCGATTCTAGATCTCTTTTACGAGACAATTACCGTTTTCATTTCTTTTATTAACTGGTCGACCAAAGCCTCACTCCTACTTGCCCCGAGGCTTGAAAAATGTTATAATTTTTATTTCTTGTTCCCTTGCTTAATGATATACGCTGCCAATGAAATTATTTAAAATCGATTTTTATATTGCTCCATTATACCCGTTGCCGTCTGTTGCAAAGTTTGCACAACAGCTCACCAGTGTGAATTCTTATCTTTTGGAAAGCAACTCTTTGTTTTGGAGAAGACGCTTCCGTGTCTTGACCTCTTGAATGTGAACAGTCAACATGTGGTTTTTTTGCTTTCCCTTATAGTATTTTATGCAAACTTGGTACATTACATTCGCAATATGTTCAAATTATTTTCGACGCTTTGGCTATTCCCTTTCTTCTGCACTTTCTTCACAAGCTGTCGTCTGATAATTATTAGTTTATCACCATATTCGGAGGAAGTTCTTGAGATCATGTTTATAAATATTATATTCCACAGGTCTTTCAACTTTTTCAGCGTCTTTTTTATTACATAAGTACGACAAACAATAATATTTACTATTTACCATGCACCAAATTGGTATCACAGGTGGTGCCATGTTACAGGAAACAGTTGTCATTTTTTCTAGATTTAAGAAAGTCAACGAGTTTTAAGTACCGTAAGTAAAAGTAAATGACGATGTAAAAGGAGTTAAACTTGGTTAATTTTTATCGATTCACAATAATCTGCTACGGAATACTCTTGTCTGATGTTGAGTCATGAATGCAAATATGATCCGAATATTTGAAAACATTCTGATATTTTCAACCCATCTAGTTCAATTCTTGTTTGGCATTGAAAAATTTTTATTGCTTTTTTAATCCATGTCAAAATATTGGTGACATTTGAAAGCTACTATATTTATGACATGCTAGAATATGGTACAACAGAATTGAAAATAATCAAAAAGAGTGTGTTATGCCCTATGTAAACGTTATGTTTTCATTGAATTTATTGCATTCAAAATTTTGGGAAATATTTTGGGAAATTATTTAACTTTGAATAGATGGAAATTCTATGGATAATTTAAGTCATATTATTTATTTATGACATTCAGGATATTGTTTCGCTTTATGCGTTTTCGTAAAATGCGCAATGCACATCGGCATCATCTATCATTTGATCTCCAATAATCTCTTTCTATTCATGTGATATTTTATCACAAAACTTTAATTTTGTTTTGTGGTTGTTGCAGAGGTCAGACTATCTAAATAATGGATGACCAAAATATTGTTGTTGTGGTGTCATCGTTCGATTTCGGGTCAAGAAACTAGGAGATTTAAATGTCCACAGCAGATGAGCATTGTTTAATATGCATAATATGTACGTACAAACCATATGCCGTCGTCCTAGCAGCGTTCCCCACTCCAATTTTCGAAAGACGAGTTTCAGCTCGATGAGTCAGTTTATGAAAATGATTAAATAGAGGTATACTTCCTAATGGATATATTAGAAGTGAATATTTAACATTTTTATACATATGCAACCCAATCATTGAAATATAATTACAAGTATGCTTACTGATATATTTTTTACAATACACCAGAGTAAATATAATTTCTCTGGAAGAAGATGCTCGTATAAATACAACTTATGTATATAGATTGTGGATGAGAATCAAACCCTACCCGAGAGACTTTATCCACAGTTTACTTACTCATTTTCATTTCAAAAGAAGCGTCCAGCCTCATGTGCCTCATACATTGTCATAATCTTCCATGCAACGAAATTCATCGTAGAGTTGTGAGTAATATATTATAATATACCTGGGTGATTCGGAACAGACATCATTCCTATAGTCATACTTTTCATACTAGTATATACGCTGCGTCAAAAGAGATTTCCCTTCAGCAAAAATGCTTCTGAGCACCTGGCCTTTTGTTGAGTAAATTTAACAAAACTCTCAAAACTGGTTTAAATCGAAGGTAAGGTTTGCTCGCGTGAAAGAAACGAATACAGCTATACTACAAAAGCCACTCCAGTGACAATGTGCTCATGCACATATTTCAAATAGAAGAAAAAACGATTCGGTTCCGAACGATCCCTACAACAATACAGTTCAGCCTCAGCATCACTATTTTCCATTGGTTGTCTAACAGCTTTATAAGAATAGGTTGGATGTCTGTTCATGCAAGCGTCCGGATTTGTAACGCTAATATGTTAACATTATAATACTATAAAGCCTCCACTGATTGCGGTTGTTAAAAATCACTGTTAATATTCTACACTTTTCATATTTGCCCTTTTTATCTCAATGTATTCAATTCAATTTATAGTAACTCCTGGCGCCACTTAATTATTTCGTTTACTTGCTTAATATTCAATGATGCTATTGCTCGGATGCTTTGTAAGTTTAATTTTCACCCCTTGAAAAGTTCGGACCCTTGTTTGCTTGCCGAGCACTGGTAATACCCAGGTAGATTAAGGTTCCCCCTTTTCCTCCCGATGCAGTTGCATTACTCCGATTATCGTTATTCAGGATCGTGGTCGTGATGGATCAGGGGAGCCAGAGAAAGAGTAATTCTGCTACGTTGCATTAAAATAGGATGAATTTACAACCCTAGAATTCTATTTTTAAAGGCAGCTGATTTCCCCAGTGTGGCAAAAAACGCTCTATGCATCTAAAGGACATCATCGAAATGGTCCCTTACCATAGTCTACGAAGGAGTCGTACAGCAGGACAAGATATATGACACTTGCCTGCCATGAAACAAACTTCTATATAGTAATGAGTGCGGATATTGGATTGTTTCTGCCATAGTACCACAGGTATGTGATATTATGCAATGTTAAAATTCCATACATGCATAGACCAAAAGACAGGACGCACGACATGATGTATTATTTGAGATCTTATAGATTATTACATAAGGCATAAAGGTGATCTACTTTAAAGCCTACATTTTTCACTTCCACAACGTTTTTTATTATCAAGAACTCTTAATTTTTTTCATGTGAACATATAGAAAGCTGTTACCCTATACATTTTTTATGGCATAAGTTTATGTATCCATTCCTTTACTTCAGATAGAATAACAAAATAAGAGCAATACAAATTTTAACCTCAAGTAATCATACAATATATAGTATATGTTGTAGCCTGTGCTCCGTTTTATTTTATTTCTCAATTGAATTATATTGATGTGCAGTCATTATATTAACTCATTATACAATTAAAATAGCTTATCGGATCTCTAAAGTACTCATCATGCTAGCCTAGAACCCACAAGTGACGGGCACCAAATCCCAACTGCAGGACCGGATGACAATATACACATTAAGATAGCAAAATAGCTGACTACAAAAAAAGACAAACGACCGAGCAGATAACATTTATACCTGCAAGGAAGCACATCAGGTAAGATATATAGGCACGTACACTACCTACACATACCCTAACACAATCCAACAGGGCCCTACTCAATACATACATAATACAAATGATGCCGTAAAATTCTTCCCCTTCCCAACGAAACTGCATCCCGTTTGCGAAGTACGCTACGAAGTAACAGCAGCAGTCGCGTGCCGCACGGACCTGGTGTTATAAACCCTGTCTAACTTACTGGAGCAGATATATCAGGAGAAAACTTTTCATGAGGTATATAGTGAGATGTGTTGGGAGAATTCCTATACAATCCTGCATGAACTCACTTTTATTCTGAACTCAGCGTTTGCCATGCTTGCAAAGGCGATTTCAAGTACATAGCGTAGGGACAAGCCTTTTTACTCGTTTTACTCTTGACTCACTCGCTTGGCTTGGATGCTACGTTGCTGGTTCTCCTGAGCACTCCAAGAAAGTAGAAAGTGTTATTTTTATTTTCTTCCAGTTTGGCGTGGTGTTAAGTACACAAGCCAAGACGGACATTGACTCACTTGTTGAGTAGCTGCTCTCGGAGGTAGACACGATCTCTCGTTGTCGGTTGCTCGTCATCTTTCTTGTGTGTCCAGTAGTGGTCTTGTGAAAGAACTGCCACGAGGATTTTTGAGGACTGTTGAAAGTAGAAAAGCTCATTCAAAAGCTCGTTTTTAAGTTCTGATCTCAAACGGATTGCTGTTTCGTGTAATGTGCATACGTTGACCAGAATATGTATCTGGTATCTATTTTTGCATAAATTGTCCGTTGTGCTTGGATGTTGTTAACCAGATTGGTTAAATTTATCTTACTGGAAAATCTCACGAATGAATTGTACCAAGAACTGTTTAACGGGGAATCTTGATTTGTTCAACGGAAAATCTAAGAAAAAGTGGATTTGCCAAGTGTTTAGTACAGTTTTTGACATATTCAGACTTAAAGGATTAACCATGCAACCTAATATGATGGTTACGGAAGGGGGTGTCCCTGAAGATAGGACACCGGATGTTCCGTGTTGTCAACCCCAATTCCCAGTGTTGGCAGAACTGTTGTGCTCAGAACCAGCGGACCCTGATCTCCTTGACTCGGACTCCAGATCCGGTGAGGGGTGTGAGGACGGCTGTCAGTCATTTTTTGATCCCGCAATACTTAATCATCCAGAAGTAATGAAGCGATTGAAATCCTTGGAAGCAATGATGAAACAACCTAAGAATTACTTTGCCAACAACTCTAAAAATGATATTCTGCCTTACATGAGAAAAATTGTGGCTTCATGGATGCTGGAGGTGAGACAAACTTTTCATATATCTAATTTTGGAAAATTGTATGCATGCGTACATTTTTTCTCATGTCCACTTACAACTGTGATAGCTTTCACGATATATTATGCAAATACATGCAGACATGACATATGTCTGAGTGCATGAAACTTTAGCACAAAGAACAAATACAAAGTTAATAGCATCCAGTGGCCGTTCATAGTTTTAAAAGGAAAACTTTGTGATGGATCTTCCGCTATGCATTTTTCATTTAAAACAACTTTTAATAAAGTCATAATAAACTATAACTGACATATCTCACACTTGCATAATGCCTGTTTTAAAATTTTATGTCACGCTCACGACCACGACACCACAGCACAGTTATTATGTTACCTTACCAGTTGAGATTAATCCTTAATTGTGGGCGCAGAGGGTCCACGGCATGGAATCTCTATGGCTTCAGCAACTGCCACTCCATACCAGCGTTTAACTGGGTAACCATTTTACATGCTGGAATGAAAAGTGGCTGAGGAGGGTGGAAGTAGAGAGTCTCTATAAAGTATCACGTCTGCTGGTCGACCATGTAGAAATCACGAATCGGATCGCTGCCACCTTTGAAGAATGAGGCCAAAAAGTCAGGGTGGCATAGATAGCACGCATGTCTTAGCATCATGCTGGCTGCTAGTATGTAATGTGGTGTCCGAATAAACTGCTAGAATAATATAATAATAGGTATGGCATTAGATGATAGTATGTAAATGAACCACATAAATGGGTGTTTAACCACTAATCCATCGATCATCCTTCGCAACATGACCTAATCGATTGGTCTACGTTTACTAGCAACAATTTATTCAGCCTTTTGCAATACTTTTAGTAGGCGTAGAGAACAATATGGCCATTACGGTATAAATCGTTAAGCATTTTTTCTTTAAAGAACTACGAACCCAAGTAAATTATCTTGAATATGACTTTAGGGGCAAAATCATAAATAATCACATTATATATGCCTTGAGCAAATACATTGCATCATAATGCATGCGCTTATTTGATTTGTACTCTGGAATCCCCGTTTCCGACGGTATTGAGATTCATCCACCTTCAGCACGGACAACTGAATTAAATACGCATAACAAATGCTTCTACTCTATAATCTGGATATTTTGGGCACGTAGTATAGTGTAGTAGCGTGGACACTCATGCACGTGACTCAGTAATCAATCGATATATCAGTATCAAATGATGCTGGAAGAATTATCATAAGTAGATAACCCGTTATTCCCTAAGGTTGTAGGCATCGGTATCCGTACAAACGTGCACAATCAACCACGTAAAAATCGTGTACGCCTACAGTGATTGCTAGAAAACATAAATATCGGATGCTGCGTTACATGATTTTATGTGCTATCCATAATCCATACTTCTAGAGATATGCATGCATCAAATTACTGATAAAACGTGGAATTTGTTTTCAAAGCCGGTGGCAATAATAATCCGGTAAAAAAATTTGTGTACTGAAATATACATTTTCCTGTGATTTAAATCTGTTTGTAGGTATGTGAGGAACAGAGGTGCGATGAAGCAGTTTTCCCACTAGCAGTTGGAATTCTTGACCAATTTCTTTCAACATGCAACATCAAAAAGGAACAACTTCAAATGGTGGCTTGTGTGTGTCTCTTGCTTGCTTCCAAGTCCCGTCAGTGCAACCATTTTTCTCTGGAACTACTCTCATGGTACACGGACAACAGTGTTTCTGTACAGTCTCTGCGGGTAAGCTATTATATGACGCATTGATATGATAATTTTCCAAGATTTCCGAGCAGATCAATTTGTCGCAGTCGTATTTCTTGGTGCACTTCTCTTTACATAAATTTTCTTCCCATAATTTCTACATTTAACGCTTTCATTATCCTCACTACTACCTGTCCTCAACATCACTATTCATACCGCACTTCAAATTCCCACAGTCGTCGATCACGCTGGCATTCTATTGCATTCTACATTTACAGATTTTCTTTGTTTATTATTCTTTTGCTGAGAATGAAGATGCTTTCGTCTGGAGAAAATTAAAAACGCTTGCCGTGCAAGTGACGAAGTAATTCTAACGGAGAAATAGATTTTTTATTGTTAAAAACTCCCATTACAAGTGACATTTCTATAGTCATCTCTTCTTCACTATCATTCGAGAAATTAGGCTTGGTAAATAAATAAAAACAAGCGTATCTGCTATTTCTCTCATCCGCTGATATCAGCATTTCAATATTGCATTGTCTTCTAATTGGCCATCTTCCGTTCCTCCACCTTCTTTGATAGGCTTGAGTAAGAATAGAACGGAAGAGATATAAGATGAGTGCTCTCAGAGTGTACGTTAAAGTGGGGAAAGCTATACCAGGCATCCCTAACTATTATTCAGCCTAGCTCGACGCCCTATAAGATAGGGTTGAACGGTGGAAGAGAACAGAATTCACATTCATTATTCCGACTTGTAGAAAGAAAACGTAGCTTTGGCGACGAAGGAAACTGGAAGTTGATTTCCTCCTGTTATTTCTTCAAACAGCCCCCATTTTAGTGTCATGCTTGTGTGAACACACAGCAACACAGTCATTATCCTCATCATAGAGTTGTCAGGTACCATTTGACTATAATGGCATTTTTGGTTTCATATTATCGTATAAAATTCGCTGGATGTTGCACATTTATTTTTCCGCTGCCAGCAAACTACCTTCTTCAATTTTTAATCAATGTTATTATCATTTATTACAATGAAAGTCAGACGTTTAAGGTTGATACACTTTCTTTGAAATTATACGAACCCTCGCCGTACCAAAGTTACAGTAATGAAGAGAGTTTTGAAACTCTTGAGTAGCAAGATGCTCATAAAAATAGGTTAGACTTGAGACACAATAAAATTCTTTTGCTAGGCAAACTAAGCTAATTTTTGATAAAACGGGGATTATAGGATCCCGTAGTATGTTGCAATATTTCGTGGAAAATGAACACAAAACATGCCCACCATCGCTTTGCGTCTGCTGTACAAGACAAATGGAAAACTATTTATTTTGCTGATTGCAGGTTCCAGTTGTCCACCAGCTAAAAAGTCTGTATATTTTATTCTGCATGCATTAGCTAAACTAATTGCTCATCATCTGGCATTAGAGAATAACTGTACGGGTAAATGTACCGGTTTACCTACATTTCCAGTGACTTAGTTTTGAGAGGGTCAGAATGCAAGATGTTGCCAATTTTATAATGATTTCTATGTAAAAATATAGCTCAATTCTAACATATGCCGTTTCGCATGAAGGTTGCTGGAGAAGATCATTTTTTGCCTTTTCACTGCTTCAGGTGGAGTAAATATGATTTGAAGTCTACTTATACCCCTCGTGCTATACACTCTAGGTCTTACTAGCAGAACATCGACCTAACTTAACCCTGCATCTGCATGTAAAATTTGTGCACATTAGATATTATTTATCTGGGGTCTGTTCAAAACCCCCTCGATATATGATCCAGAGATATTATGGGATAACAAATGCACAGTTGCTTGATTAGCATTCGATCTGGCTGGGGTACACTCCGAATTTTGTCTGGAGTAATTCTGCACAGCTGGTTTGTATAGTTATTTCATTGTCATAATCATGAATCATCATCCTGGTCTGCTTTGGTCCGAGTTCTTTTCAAATTCTGCTCCCTTTGTTCAGACAATAAAACTCGTGTAGGGTTATGATCATTTCAACTTGGCTTGGGGAGCACCCAATTCATCGTTATGGGGACAGGAAGTTGCAGCACCTACATTGTGAATGCAATCTATTGAAGCGAAATATTTTATAGCGTTGTTGGAGAGGAAGATGGAGTTTTTATGTTTATGATACACGTGAACTCGTGAATGTATGAGGGACTTGGTAGTGGCTATCCAATTCGTGGTAAAAATATAGATACAAAAGTAGAAAGGCCTCTGGAAAGGGTGTAGAAGAGGATCTTGACATGAACGGCACATTGCGTTACATGATCAACGATGATGTGCGACACGCAATGTACACGATGAGAGGCATATTATGACGGACGACGGTAATGGAAGGAACCTGGTCATTATAGGTAGCGCAAGTGCATTGACACTTTCGTTCCATGTTTTATCCTGGGAACTTCAAGACTGAAGGGTTTCACAAGGAGACCCTACTTTGTTACGCTCACTCACTCATTCTCTAGTCCCCGTGTTTTCATCCAGATCATAAGTTTCTCATAAGGTGACTTTGTCTGCTTGAAAAAAAATGGATGTCTCGAGTGTGATGAGAATGATGGGATGATGATGACAATGAGAGTTAATTATCAGTGAAAAAGTGACGAAAATAGTCTCCAGTTAGTAGAGTGTATAATTTAGCATATCCCGTTGATGCTGATGGTCCAATTTGAAAGGGTTCGTGCATGCAAATAGAAAATGTTCATGTGTGTTGACTGATGAAGGCATATTTTTTATAGCATCGTGTGGGAAAATATGAGCATACACACTACTAACACACCAAATGCTTGTTTGTATCAGAACGTCATAAATTGCTATATGAAGTTAAATAGACTGCTCTGCAGTATTTAAAATGTGGAAAATAATATATTCAAATGTTGAGTTTTCTAAAAGTTGGCAATAAGTACGTTCTTGAGGAAAGGCGTACTTTAAGTTTAAAATACTGGAGAGAGCTGGAAGTTACTGTCATGTGGTATCCTGTCTTAAAATCAAATCGCTCCTTTGTTAAATATAAATCTCTACTACAAATGCAAACTTTGTTTCCAGTTTAGAATAACTCCTTTTAAAAAAGCTTGTTCTCAAAAGTAAGCTTCATTATGCAAGCAAAAGCACAACGCAACGAGGAGAGTTGTAATGTAATTCATGAAGTGATGCTAATCTCACTATTCCGAGAAGACAAAGCCAGCATGGATAGGTGTGGGGCGACTTGAGAAATTGAGAATTCTACACGTGAAGGAGAGTGACCAGTTCTGTTTGGCTTACATCCTCTCCTCACTTTCAAAGTTATACAAACCTTGATGAAAATTAATACCTGAAAGGCTCAAGTATCTACTGTTGTGGTTTTAGTTAGGTTGCTAATAAATTAGCTCTTAACATAAACAAAGGATAATGCATGTAACACGGCATGAGAAGAGCTAAAGGAACATATGTTCATCTAAAAGGCAAAACTAGTTCATCGAAAAAAGGAAGTTGATAACTGACATGAATATTTACACAGGCAAAAAATATACAGCAAAAACCTTGAGTTTGGACGATGACTCGGTCCTTCCGTTCCTCTTTGTCTGAAAAAAAAACCCAATCACAACATCTAAATTGTATGCTCAGAATAGCAAGATGAAAAGATGAAATAAAGCAGGGAGCATTTTTATTTTACTCATGCCAATCAAGTTCCACCAGGGGGAATGGGACAAGTCTCCTAGAAACTTTCGGAAATACGTACAGTCTTCTTTAAAAATATTATGGAAGATGATTCACATTCATGACGTATCCATAAATCGTGCATAGGCACATGCATGCTTAAATGTGGCAAATAATAAGACTAGGGATACGTAAATGAAGCGGATGGATGGGGCGAAAAGGAAATGGTTCATAATAGTGCTGAAGAAGGGTTTCATGGTTGCATTTTCACATTTTTATATCATTGTTATTTCTCTCTACTTGACTTTCTCGCCCACTTGTTCTTGTTTCTACAAATGTAAAGGTATTACCAACACGCTGGAAGACAAAGTGAGACTGCATATACTCGACTACTTAAGCTTGTATCCAGAAAGTTGAGAGGAGACTAGACTACTTCGAGTCACTTAATAATTACATACTTTTTGCATACGGACATCTGCCTGGATAATGTGATGCTTTCCCTTCAGCATAAAAACTCCACTTCATCAGCTTGCACACCCACCCCATTGTGACCAGTCGACCTTAACCAGAATATCCGTTTCTCTTGAGTTGTGAGTAATGAGGCTAGTCGTCGTATGATGTTGGTGTGCAGTAAGCAGCAAGCATTTTCTTCATATTTCCTTAATTTACCTGACGCTACTTTTCCCATATATTCGGCATTCATCCGGTTAGCTCATCCTTTCATTATTATTAGCCTCCTTGATATTAATCGTCACGTCCCGAGTATTCGTACACATTAAACATTCAGAGAGGCTACTGAAGCACCCTTGCATGTTCTGAAATGGAAGCATACCTATAATATGAACTAGGTTGTTGCACTTTTTCAGCAGAGGCCTTCAACTTTTGATATAACCTAGATCGTTGGAATCGATAATGGTTTTTTGTCATCCCCATATTTAATTTCAGTTTTTCTTTGTTTTGCAGACTTGGGAACTGGTAATTTTATCACAACTCAACTGGGATGTTAACGTTATGACTGCCCATGACTTTGTCGACTTTATTTTGGTGCGAAGCCCTACTCAAGCATACAGTCCTGGCAACAAATACAGCCAATTGATTCGACGCCATGCTGTGACGTTCATTTCTTTATGCTCTACAGGTAAAGCCCATATATAGTGAAGTCATATAAATATGTGATGAGATCGATAATTGTTAACATGTCTAACTTATGGAAATCTTGTGTTTATTTTAGAACCCCGATTTGTTGGCTGGAAGCCATCCTTAATTGCAGCTTCTGCAATTTACACCGCAATGAAAGGTATGAGACGGGAAGACACCAAGTTGGCTCTGGGACTAGCCGGCATGGCAGAAGTCAGTGTCGACCAGCTCATGGCAATCTCATCATCAATTGATCAAGTGATCTCTGCAGAAGTTGGCGTTGTCGAACAACAGACAGCAGACTCTCCCATGGCAAAAAACGTTGGAATTAGTGCTACGGTTGCGTCAAAGAAAGTATATCCAGTTTATGGATACAGCTCAGCTCCAAAACTATCTGCCGTTGATTCTCAAGACATTCTTGTTTGACCACACTTTATAGTTAATAGTTAAGTAAGAAGCCATTGGTGCAGACGGATTGAAAAAGACGGTTATTGGTGAAGAGTTGTTTCACTGTTAATTTTGTATACACTATGTGTAGCTAAAACACTGCAATAATCTAATAATCTCATAATTCATACGCACACTTATTTTATAGTACTTCGGAATATTCCTTCTTGACATGACAAGACCTATGGTAAAAATTGCTTTGAAAATTGATAGTGTACACTGAATGTGGAACATTCATCGATCTTCATGTTTATGAAATAGCATTCACATGATATATTTATACTCTACTTCCCAGCTTTTCCATTTTAATGTGATGCTAGTCAGCGGATTTATGTATTTTATTTCTAAGCTTGCAGAAGAATGTCAAAAAATAACTTGATCAAACAAAGCATTTCAAGCTAATGACACCTTTAAGATTTATAACGTTAACTATCCCGGTTTGAAGATCTACTCATGCATTTATTTTAGTTGTCGATGTTAATTTATTCTAATTTCTACATTAAAACAGAGAGTTACAGTTTGTTATAGAGTTGGGATTGCCAAAAGTTGAATAATTGTTAGATATAAAAGAAAAAGAGATCTCATTGCTGTAGGGCAGCAAAAGATCTCAACTCAGCCAGTTTTATATTATGTAGATATTTTTGTACACATACAAATTACTTTAGAGAAAATACTTAAGAAGATTAAGGGTAAAAGTTAAAATTCATCAGGTGTACATTAGTGGTGTAGGAAAGGTTTTACGATATTTTAATTACCTTTTAGGTAGGTTATTTGGATATTTAATTTTTATAGTTTTTTTTGTATAAGTTAGCTCACATCCATTCATCTATCATTCCATAACCGTACATTCCATTGTTTTTAAATTAGCAAATGTGTTTGTTTATGATTCTGGGACGATTTCTTTCAGTATTGAACGATACTACGCGATCTCGATCGACTACTCGAACCCTAACTATTGAACCCCCTGATCTCTGTATTTTGATATGTTCTATAAAATAGAATCGGAATTGTATTTATATTTTTATCTACACCCGAAAACCATTTTAAAAGCTTTGTATTGTTACTAATGTTTAAATCTACTTACAATTACTGCTTAATTTTAATTTTTGATTGGAACAAAAGCCATAAAAATTGTGTAAATTGTACATGAAAAATACAAGTTACTTGTGAAGTGGAAAGACATCGGTTAATTTTTAAAATTAAGTTGAAAGTATAGTTTATGTATTTTCAGAGCATTGATCCCCAAAGATATTTGTTACAAACAATCTAGTCCTTCTTCCGGTTGAACAAGGCGAGAGCCACTTGTCGATCATGTATTTTTGCTATATATGAGTAATTATCTATTGTAAAAATAAAACCTTTGTTCAATGAGTACTTGTCTTATTGCTTTTATTTCCTACATTGGATAGCATCATACTTGATTACTCACAAAACAATGATTGTTAACAAAGGAGCGAAACTGGTTCAAAACTTTCTCGCGAATAGAAAGTATTTATTTCATATTAACAATATAAAGGTGAATCAATTCTACATGCCTATTTAATATACAAAATTAGTGAAATTAGCACTTCTCAAATACAACAACCCAGTTACCCTGTTCGTAGTAAGTTTCAATAACTTTTGGGGCTGGGTTCATCTCCAAAACTAGATTTTCTAATTCGCCATCCGTGAATACATGATAATACCTATGATGAACTTTACTTTGTTTTTCTTGATTATTTACCCAAGGCACCAACATATCGTTTTCAGGGAATTCCGCATCACGGTTATGAATGGGAAGAAATGAGTATTCGGCTACTTGCTTTGCACAGGCGTCAGGAGTATTATATGATTTTCTTTGAGACTGTCGTTCTGACCAAGTCGATCGTGTTTCTTCAAGCTTCTGCTCTTTGGCCCAAACGTAGATAAGTGCTCGACCACCAGGTGCCATGACCCTGAGAATTTCTTCCAAAAATTTTACCCGTCTCTCCTAAAATTACAAATCAATATACATTGTACAGTAAACACTTATTCCATCCCTAATTGACTACACCTAGATTATAACTTACATACCTGTGTAGCAATATGATGTAATACAGCGATTGATATGACAGCTTCAAAATAGTTGTCCTGGAAAGGTAAGAAAAGGGCATTTGCTCGAACAACTTCGTGTCCTTTCTGATGACATTTACTAAGTAATCCCATGCTCATATCGTTTCCAACCTTAAATTAAAAGTTCATTTGATCATTTATAGTGATTACTCTTTTAAATATTGTGTCAGAAGCATTCAAAACGTAAATATAAATGACTAATACCTCTAAAATATCTTTGTTAATGCCGAAATACTTTCCATTAGCACAACCTACGTCCAACAGACGATCTCCTGGCCTGAGTGCTTCCACAAAGCTCTTTACCTTTGGCCATGGTTTGTGTCTGGTTTCAGTGAAATGGCTGGCAATTTCTTCATAAACCTACGCAACAATGAAATACAAAGAAGTTGGAAGTATTATTATTTAAGATGATATTTTGAATTTAAATTTACAGAAGAGATAATGATATAGGCATAATGATGCAAAACTTACATTGTGTACTAAATCATTTTCTAAAGTTGGCGCGTTTTCAGTTGTGATTTTACCTTTCTGTGTATCACATAGCGCTGGAAACCTTAAGGAACACATAATTATTTTTATATCCTGGAATTGTATATCATTACTTTTAACGGTCTAGGCAGACTTGTTGGCCGTTGTGAACTGTCATATGACGGGTGACGACCCTCTAGGAGTGGATGGAACCCCCACAGGAGTCAAACTTTTCAGGACCCCTTCTAGAAGCAAACTTTTCAGGACCCCTCTAGAAGTCAAAATTTTCAGATCCCCTCCAGAATCGGAACTTTCTTCAGTTCCAACACAAAGTGCCCCAAAAATAAGGTTTTGACCTGTAATTACTATTTTCAACTTAGTTTGTAGTTATTTTCACAATTTTTTGAAAATCAAATTTTAGGGAGAACTTACTCTAGTTTATCTTCTCCTTTCCAAGAAAATTTTGGAGAATAATAATTGCACATTTATGGTCCAGATCACAACCAACAAGTCTGAGCCTAGGCATATTTACATTACAGGCATATGTTCAGTCATTACTGACTAAGAAAAAACTTACTCGCATTTACAAACGGTTGGTCCTCGCCGAAGCCTCCTAAAAGTTAATGAAATACGAAGCTGCCTGGGCAACACAGTGATTCCTCCATGCAAGTCATCAGGAATAACATCAAATTTTCTTGGAGTAATACCATGGGTCCATCCAAATCTTGAATGGAACAAGAATAGTTTTAAACATCAGAGACTATATTTTAATATTGGTACGAAGGTACAATTTCAAAAGTAAGAGTCTTTACCTGGAGGCCCCATCCATGACCAGTAAGCTTCTAGCGGGTAATATCTTACTTGACGTTTTCTCAGCTTGACGGAAATCCATAACGATACCAGATCCTAGACTCAGCGATATAATTGGGCCTTCAAAACAGCTATGCGTATCACAGTGCGGGGGAATACCTTTGAATGTTAAAAATAGCAAATGTTGATGATATTCAGAGGCAATCAAATTTTAAAATTTTATCACTGCCAGTGTGTCAAAGATGTCATCTGATTTCGAAAACATGTGCGCTACGGAAGGGTTGAGAAAGGGTTTGGACCAATCAGCTGTCAGCGTGTGATGGAATATTACAACAAAGGTGACCAAAGTATTTCACATTTCATCACACGCCGACTGATAATTGGTCCAAACCCTTTCTCAGCTCTTCCGTAGCGCGCATTTTGTCAAAATCAGATATGATATCTTTAGAACTCTGATCAGCACCGGAAGTACTGTACCTTGGCCAGGGGAATATTGGTTAACAGTCAGCTGTTCAGGTTTAGAAGAGATAGCTCCCAAACATGTCATTCGATTTATAATAGGCATGATATAATCAGGAATTTCGTTAGGAAGGGGTGAGCGGTAGTCCACGTCGTTGGTCCCATACCGAAATTCGTATCCGAAATGCTGCACTGTTCGTTTTTTCAACTGAGATCCTAAAGTAAATATTTTATATGTATATGTGCCAAACTGTAAGAGAACCCATTATAGTGTAAATTCTTACCAGTAGTGGACTCTACTAATAGATTTTTAATTATCAAAGCTTCTTCTTCACGACTAATGAATTCTGGGAAGATTGAAAGGCCACTAGGACATAGCTCTTTGAAAGGACTCAACAGCTGGAAGTCTTCGTCTGGAATCACTGACAATAATAAAAACGGAGGATAAATTAAAACACTGATGAATTAATACACAAACACAAATGGCTTTGATTCATCAATTAAGAATGCAATACCTGCTGATCTTTCTATGTAGCCAAAATACAGTGTTTGCCTTTCATCAAAATTCACACCATGGTAGTTTTCTCTCAAAGTCATCGCATCAGATAGACTAGAGCAGCGCAAGAAGACGTAAGTCATGTCCACAAATAGTCGAACCTCTGCAGGACTTGGTTTGAAGTAACTGAATATTTTGTCTTTCCCAATCCCATTTGCCATTCCAATTCCCCAGACAACAAGCCACTAGATAAATTGAGCCGGCATATTAATTTTTGTATTTTGTAAAATATTTCTCATGTAGATTTAGAATCTGATATAGATGAAAGCAGTCACATACCTCACTTGGTTCCTCCGAGATTCGAATACCAACCTGCCTCGATACAACTTGTGTCATTTTGGAAGACTTCCTTGCATTTTTACGATCCGCTTTTGTCGAATTTTGAGATCGTTTATTTTCGCAATTTTGAGTATCGTTAGTAAAATGAACTTTGGAGCTCTCAGTTGAGGGGCTCCTTGACATATCCTCGTGAATGCTCTCCATTTTTATAGTGAGTATGGACTTCGGGAGAGGAGCCGAAAGCAGTTTGACTTCTCTAGGGCAGATTTGGTTGGTTGCTCGGCTTAACTAGATAAGTCCATATTTTTTTGCTATGACAGCATACAAGTGCAACGGCATAACAGGATGAATTGATCCCTTTAGCTCAAATTTAAAAAAACTCTACAGTAGACCAAATTTTCACATTTACACAAATGTTTTAAGTGATAAAAGCGACCTTGGGAACTCAAAGGTTGAATAGAAAATCCGACAAAGGATTTTAATAATGAATCGAAATAAACACTATAAACTAATTTTATTGTTGAATCAGACAGAAAATCTGTTAACCTACTATTTCTTCCCGATTTTTTGGATTACTGGGGAGTTTTTAAAAATTTGACCTGAAGGGATCAAGTCATCCTCCTATGCCGCTGCACTTGTATGCTGTCATAGCAAAAAAATTGGACTTATCTAGTTAAGCCGAGCAACCAACCAAGTCTGCTGGGGGATCTTTAAAGTTTGACCTCTAGGAGGGATCCATGGTCTCCTGGTATTTCACCCACAAGTTTGCTGTGTCGTCGATGCAAAAGAACTCAAAAACCAACCAAACACAAAGCTTTAAGCGTACGAATATCAAAAAGTTTCCACTTGGTATTTCATGTTTGACATTGAGCGAGTTATACACAAACACTAATAGGTCCTAATCGAATTAAGAATCTAGTTGTTGACATTTATAGGAAGAGTTAAAAACATTACTGTAACTAATGCACTAAATAATTGTCACTCACTATGTTCTTTCATGTGTCTTGTTGTTGTTGATGTGGTGCTTTACTTTCACACGTGTATCTTTGCTTGGTCGCTGCTGAACAACTCACCTGAGAAGCTATCACTCATTCTCATGCTAGGTTTTGGTTCCCGCTTCACAATACGATGCCCCATCTCCAATCGTGATACATGCATCGAATGCTGTTATGCATTAAGTCACAAATACACGGCCTTCCCAGCCAGACAGAAGAAGGAGGCACAAACTTTTTTTTTCAAACTCATTAATTTATTACTTTGCTCCTGTATTTTCGTTATTTTCATCTAAAGTTGAATTCGAAAGAGGAAAAACTAGATCAGATGTAGGAATGTAATGTAAACTGAGAAATGAAACTACCGAATGCTGTAACGTCGTGATTGAAACGCTAAACGTGAATCTTCAAAATTTATGATGCGCCGAGATAGATGATAGAGTTTGACAAGCTGTGATAAACCCGGATAGATTCTTATAAGCCCAACAAATGTTGATAAAAGATTTCAACAAGATTGGCAGACGATAAATAAATGTATTATAGTTGAGGAATGACATCATAGACATAAAACAATCATCAGATCAGCACACCTGCCTCATCTCAAGCCATACACCTACCACCAATCTTAATCTTCTTCGAAGGGACAACTTCAACACAGCTTTTCTAAGGATTGCATGCTGATTGTGAATTGTCTGAAAGAAGAGCCAGAGTAGCAAAAGGGGAATAATATGGCATTGCATTGGCAACGGGCGTAGGTATTTACATAGGAATTTATTTGCGGAGTCATAAAATATGATTCCATTCCATATTCCATAATTACGACGACCACCAGAGCTCATCACCTCATATTACCAGACCACCATTAACCACCGTCGTATCAGCCAGCCGCGAGCACAAGAAGAGGAGAGGAAAAGAAGTGAAGTCTGCCTGCTTTTATGCGTCAGTCTACCTGTCCATTTCACACGAATACAATGAAAGTGTACGAAATGTATTGTTAGCTACTTGCTTGCCAGCATTGAATTGCGTGTAGGTATTCTCTCTCTGAGAAAACTGATGTGTTGTGCATTACAGACTGTGAGAGCTGATGATGGTGACTTTTGTTGTTCCCACTTTTTGTCACAACAAGTTGGAAATCAAAAGTAAATAGGTTCCACCATTTGGTCGGGTAAAGTCAATTGTCATTTTTGCTACCCGGAGATTTTGTTTGAAGGAGTTTTTTGAATTGAAGTAGTTTTCTTTGGAAATCCGGTAGTGCATGTTAGACTATTGCGTTCTGCTCCCACACGAAATTGCATGTGTGTACAATAATGTGTTTTATTTTTGGAGTCTGATGAGTAGAGAGGAACCGAGTATAGAAGTGAGGTGATGATGAGGTGAATCACAAAATGAGTAGCGCTGACGTAGTAATCAGCTGAATATTAATTACTGATGTGGCAATAAGTCATTAACCGTATTGTTGTGGGAGTGTGTTGTGTGTTTTTAACATTCAGCCGGATTCACTATTGACAATTGATGGTGCAGATGTTTAGTGTCAAACTTACCGAAAATATGTCATTTCTTGTTGTGGTCTACGACTAGGTTTTTTAAATTGTGAAGCCATAATTAGTGAAATGATATTTTTATATAAAGCGTTTGCATCTTTCTTGAGTTGATTTTTTTAAGAAGTAGGCTACTACAAAACTCAATATTGAACCTCTTGGGCGTGTGAGATATTCATAATTAACTGTAAAAAAAAGTTCCACTTGCTATATTGTGCTGGAACTAATTCCAGTTTTTATTGAAGTACAAATCGGTGAGGCCGGTTGTTGAGTTTGAACTGCTATTCTGCACTACATAATTTGATAAAATGTCGTCCTCCGCCGTATTTATTTTGGATGTGAAGGGAAAGGTATGTGAGCATTTACATTTGAAATAATTTATGGTCAATGAATCATTATCTGGGAATTGATATTGAATATTTATTGATTATTTTATTGTGATTAAAGCTCGCAGATAAATTGTATTAAATATTTTTAAAATTTGAACAGGTCCTAATATCAAGGAACTACAGAGGCGATACTGATATGGGATCTATAGAAAAATTCATGCCGCTGCTAATGGAAAAGGAAGAGGAAGGAAATGTTACCCCAATTTTGCTGACAAACGATTGTACATTTGCGTATATAAAGCATAATAATTTGTATATCGTTTCAATCACAAGAATGAATGCCAACATAGCTCTTGTTTTTGCATTCCTTCATAAATTAGTGCAGGTAAGTCTTAAAAAGTATGAAACAATATTGTACTACGCATCATGTACATTGTGTAAGAGTGTAACTATTTAATTTTTGTAGGTTATGATTGAATACTTTAAAGAACTGGAAGAGGAGAGCATTAGAGATAATTTTGTCATCATATATGAGTTGTTGGACGAGCTGATTGACTTTGGCTACCCGCAAACAACAGATAGTAAAATTTTACAAGAGTAAGTTTTTAATATGGATCAAGTAATGTAATCATTTAGACGACTTTATAAAGTTATTCTTTATTTGCTAATTACTAATTACTTATACTCGTACAGATACATTACACAAGAGGGGCATAAACTTGAGGTGGCTCCTCGGCCTCCGATGGCTGTCACCAATGCTGTATCCTGGAGGTCGGAGGGAATCAAATATAGAAAGAATGAAGTATTTTTAGATGTCATTGAGTCGGTGAATCTTTTGGTAAGACACACGTTTAATTTATGCAATACCGTATTCTATTTCAAACAATTTCAATATAAGTTTTTTGTTGACGTTTTGATGTCATACAGGCTAATGCAAATGGGCACATATTGAGAAGTGAGATCGTTGGAGCAATCAAAATGCGAGTTTATCTGTCCGGAATGCCAGAGTTGAGGCTGGGTCTTAACGATAAAGTGCTATTCGAGAGTACTGGAAGAGGAAAATCAAAGTCAGTGGAATTGGAAGATGTGAAGTTCCATCAGTGTGTAAGACTTTCCAGGTACGATTTTATTTATATTTTTTCATAATTGTACTTAAAATTCCCCGAAATTGACTCGAACAAGTATTATTTATTTATACCATTTCGTCTGTGAAAATATTCTGAACTGAATAATTATTTCTTCAATAGGTTTGAAGTCGACCGTACCATATCATTCATTCCACCTGATGGCGAATTCGAACTGATGTCGTATCGATTGAATACGCATGTGAGAGTTTTAGAAGCATACTAATAATAATGCAAAAGAGTGATTTTCAGGCAGTGTATTATAACATCTTTGACATTCTATTATACAGGTCAAACCATTGATTTGGATAGAATCAGTGATTGAAAGACACGCTCATAGCAGGGTGGAGTACATGGTTAAAGCAAAGTCTCAGTTCAAACGGAGGTCCACAGCGAATAACGTTGAAATTATAATTCCAGTGCCTGGTGACGCAGACTCGCCAAAATTTAAGACTGGTATAGGCTCTGTAAAATATGCGCCCGAACAGAGTGCCATTATTTGGACCATTAAATCGTTTCCTGGAGGAAAAGAATATTTAATGAGAGCTCATTTCGGTTTACCGTCCGTTGTCGGGGAAGACAGTGAAGGCAGACCACCTATTCAAGTTAGATTTGAAATTCCTTATTTTACCACATCAGGAATTCAGGTAATGACTATGAAGATTGTGAGTTAAATTCAGTAAACTTTGATGTACTAACAGCAATTTAATTGATTCCAATGTTTTATTTTCAGGTTCGATACCTTAAAATTATTGAGAAGAGTGGCTACCAGGCTCTGCCGTGGGTGAGGTACATAACCCAGAATGGGGATTATCAATTAAGAACAAACTGAAATGCATAGTAGAAGCGGGAATATTTTCAGAATGGCAACCCCACAAAGTTTTGCAAATGTCGAGTACAGAATTCTGTTTTTAACTTATTGATGTATATTTTATAAAGGAGTCTATGATACTATCCAGATTAAGAAACTAATGTGTGCTTATGTGCATTTCAATTTTAATTCGGTCTTACGTGAAAGCTAAGAAACCTTGAAAATACCATTTAGTTAGTTAACTAGTAGTGTTTTGTAACATATTCATTAATATACATATTTGGAATTATTTTTTAAATTGGTGTTACTGCATCTTTGTAGTTGCCTCTGGTGCTGCAATAATGTATCTTAGGAAGCTTGAAGGGCTTTCACATAAATTCCAAATGATTAATGTTACGATTATATTTATACTTCTGTATTCCCAACTAATTTTTTGATTAATGTTTCATGGGCGTAACAATTAAGTTATTTCAAGATAGCAGAATTATAATCTTGTTGAATTTGCGTAAATACCCCGGATATATTGTGAACATTGATTGTGTTGTAAATAATATTATCATGCAGGAAAAGTAAGGAAATCCTTTGCAAGGTACATATAACAAGCTTTGCAACTCTTTGTAATTGTTGGGCGTTTGGACTTAGAATAAAATAGAAGTGCTCATTCTGTGAACCATTTCTTTGCAAAGTGCGTATAAGTTCAATTATGCAACTGTAGCCTAACTTTTCATCTCTCATTGTCAAGTTAACGAAACTGTGGCTTGATTTTGATTGTGTTGAGTTTAAATCAGTTGGTAGAATGAGTTAGTGAAGGATTTGATGGTGTTTAGTTGCAATTCTCGATAAAGTAACGTTTTAATTATCTTTAATTTCAAGTATTAACTTTATCTTTAATTTGAAGTTTATGTGTAGCTGCTAGTGCTCGGGATAATTATACATATTATTATGCATGCTGAAATCATTACAATAGTTCGAAGAATAAATAATTTATCAGTATATTTCAAGCCGCAAATCCCTAAGTCTGACTTGTTATCTGTATGTTACACATTTATTACTACAATGGCTTCAAATTTTACACAAATTTAACTCTAACTCTCAGTTAACTATCAATCTAGCAATTCTAGGGCATTATTTTTCTTCGAATCAGCGAAACAAACGTCGACATCATAGGGGTGTGGTAGCGCCCTCATTCCAATCGAATAAAACTAAAATCTCACCAGCCCCTACGCACTCATGGAAACTGGACCTTTCTGGAAGTTTCAAAGGAAAAGTTAATGGTGTAACAATTAGCAATCACTTGTCGTGTAAACCAACAAGTTGTAAAAGCTGTACAATTATTATTAAGGTTGAACTTACGACTGTATGATTTTCGACGCAAATTGCAAACTCTTTAACAACATCTGAACACCTTAATGGCTGTTTCGCATTCTCAGAGTAACACTGGGCAACTTTTCCTGATACGTCTTGACACACGGGCTCTTTTGGTTTAGGTACTAATTTATCTAGTTTTTCTACTTCCTTTTTAAACTCAGCATCAGCGACAAAAGCAGATGCTACATACTGTGGAATGAAATGAGTCAAGTTAATTAAATAACCAAAGATAACTCGAGTTTTAAGAATGACTGATATATTTAATCAAGTCATATCATCATCTCAAGTTAAGGTGACTTACGCGTGCTTCCAGTTCTTTTAGTTTGCTTTCCCAAAAGGCATCATTGTCACGCAATTCCTGATCCTTTTGCTGTCGAACTTCATACGCAGTAATAGTTTCAATTAAAGGAGCACCCTTCGTACCAGCCGTTAAAAGACCACTTGGAGGAATTGTTTGAGCTACTCCGCGTGCCGGGGCAGGAGGAGGAGGGGGAGGATTTGGATTAACGAAATCCGATACTGTTGGTGCTCGCTGTTCTGCCGGTTTTGGACCTAATGAATGATATTGAAATATTACTTTAGCTAGCGTTAATACATGGTTGTTTTGGACATAAATGGAATTTATAACGTTATGGTAACTCCCTAATGCAGTAGTTATAATAACTTCATACCTGCTCCGGATGGTGACTCTCCTGCAGACTCCTTGGAACTCCCATAACGACTAGTCATTCTCTGTGCAACTTCCTCAGTAATCTACCCATTGAACATTTAACAAAATGATTATTACCCACGCGGAACAACCAATTTATGAGTACACGATGCAACTATAAACACATGGCAAATAAGTTAGAACCTGAATTATTTTGGCAGGTGGCTCAGGGTTTCGAAAGGAAACACTTCGACTGGGACCAGCACCCATTTTAGTGCTGTACTATTTTATATTCTCTGGTGTCCTTTCTATTATAAATACAGTATGGTACTGGTATTAAAAAGTTCCTACAAAGTAAACAAATATTCCCAATCAGTGGTCACTAAGGTCAGCAATGGAGGAATAATACAAAGCGTTAAAATACCACGCATTCCCGTTAGCATAAGCGATAAGCATGTAGTTATTTTTACATTTAACAATTCAACAGTAATTTATACCAGCAAAACTAAAAATATAAGCAATCACAACTTCATTACTTCAGCACTGAAAACCACAGCAAAGTATCGTTGGAAAACTGTGAGTGAGGAATGAACTTTTCTTGAATAAAATTTCTTCAGCTGATTTTTCGAACGAAATATTCAAATCAGTGATTTTAACGCCGGCAGCTAGATAATGGTAAAAACAAGCAACTACAACGATATTAAAGTCTACAAGAAAGAAGAATGATATTACCGTCGTTTCCCACTTTTTATAAAGCCGGTAGTACCAGTACCAGTGCAACCAAAAAGTTGGTCAGTTTTACTGGAAAATATGAATCACTGCACGAATGATTGTGCCGATATATGAGAGTTTCGTGTAAATATTTCAATTGGAGGAAAGATGTAATTCCTTCTTTTCAAGGCTCACAGATGAAAAACCCTGATAGAACGAAATCCGCGGGCTCACCATTGAAACTTGAAGGAGAAGCAGGGGCACATGAAATATTTTGGTTTGTCGGCATTTTTCCACCGTTTGTTTTGTTCATTCGTTTTACTTGTTATGTGACTGTGTTGAGTGAACTATGGATTCTAAAGAGAGCATTGTGTGCAATGCAGATACGGATCGGATAGCAGCATTCTTTTCTTGGTCTCATGACTTGCTCTATTAGCTAGGTGTGCTGGGTGAGCAAAAATCAAGTAGGCATGCGATAGAGAGAAAGTATGTGCTCAGTTTTCTCCGGTTTGCAGTAAGGGGCGATGTGCAACTTTCTCCTTTATTCATGAAAGCTTTCACTGGGGAAACTCCATGCATTGTAATTGGGAAGGGTGCTTGTATGTATGCTTTTCATTTCACTTAAAAATTGAAATTATGTAGGAATAGCGGAATTCTTGGCTTTCCATGAAATTTCTTTTATTTGAGTGCCCGATTAGCCCGACTGATTCCAACATGAGCATAAAAATAACCCAGTGTGAAATTGATATAAATATTATCATTAAGTAGGCAATCGTGTCGAAATTGGGGGCGTTGTTAGAGAAAAACTTGAGACATACGACACGATGTGAAAAGATAGAAATTCTAAAAATGGATTTCGGAATTTGAATTGAATACTTTCAATCATAAGAATTATTAGCATCTCAGAGATTCTACATTCATGTGGAGTTCCTGCATAAATTGACGATTTGTCAATTTATGATGACATGGTTGCTGCATTCATGAATATGCATATTGTACATAGTAGAGGAAGAGGTAGTGACTAATTGGAATGCTCTCCCATGAAACGAATGCATTAAGCTGAGCTAGCGAGTTCCTGTTGCAGTAATTGCGCTAACATGTGGTTAGGGTGAAATAATTACGGTGTTTATGATAAAAAGAAAAACTGGAATAACGATAAAGGTGTAATTTATGTTTACAGATCAATAGCTTTTAACAGTTGAACTGTAAATGGTTTCTCCTGAATCGCTTCCCGTTCGTTGCTTTACTTAAGAGTCGATCGCTTCCCCTAAAATCAAGCAGGAGCAAGATTTCAAATTTGAAATGTTATGAGCATTGAAGAGGAGCCACATTAAAGCTCCCTAGCACGTCCCCTCCATCTCCAGAGAAACACAGTTGTGCCAATTTTGCAATGTCCGCCTTCAGGCTGTCTCAGACACGTCGTTGTCGCTGAATGTTACATTTGATCAGTGTATTATTTCATATTGATGTTAATAAGAATATTCATTTCAGTTCATCCGTTATAATAATCTGCTTCTTTGCTCATAGGTATATACCATTTTGACAATAACATGTATGAGTGACGTGGAGTCATTTGAAACTGTGCACATTGGAAACACCCACCATTACAAAGTACGCTGACGAAAATGAAGCTTTTGGAATTCTAAAATTGGTTTATAACTCTCTTGTCTGCAAAAACTCGCTCTACTTATTTTACTCAAAAATATGTACTAAAATTGTGATCGTGACAATTTACTATAAAAATTGTAATGAGAGCAGTTTTGTCAAGTTGTTACATTTTTATGGATTATATAGCGTCCCATATTTTAACGTCAACGTCATCAACAATTGGACTTGAATGAAATGCCACGCACGGGAAATAAAACGGATATGTTACTAATGAGTTGAATTGATCATTTTCTATCAGACAATTTTTATCCAAACATTTAGACACTTTAATATTCAAAATTTCAATTTAATAACGATCGTCATTTCACACACACGCATTTCCATACTTCTTACATTTTTTTATGTACATGAAAATAAAATACAGATATACAAATATAATAATATTATATACTGCTATTCATGCATTAAGTACTCTAAAAATCGTTGATCCACGCGATACAATTTGTTTTTCATGTAAAAATAACAATCGTAATTAATATTAAAATTTCAAGTGAAATTTTACACGCGATTTCAGGCTGCCTGATCAATAATGCAGTTGGTTTTCAAGATAATGCAAAAGTAAGGTTTTCAAGTAGCAACAGTTTCATGTTGCTGGAGGATTTCTTAAAAATTAACATCAGTCTATACATTAAGTACAGCTATTTCGAATTCTAAATAGCTTTCAAGTTACAGCTAAAATACATATTTAGACATAATGTATGTTTACGATTACACCCCTTTTGTGTCACTTCTTAAAACGCATTTACGCTCACAGGTGGACATTTTATTCGATGCATCAATAATATTGAAATAGATGTGTGTATTCTATATTTACAATAACTTTCAAGATATTTACATTGAAATTTCTGGTAGAAAATAACCATAGTAATAATAAGTGAAGATCCTACGAATTTATTAGAACACCTATTGTTAACATACCCGCAACCACGGTTTTATTTCCGTGGGGTACAAATTTTTTTAAGTACATACAGTACGCTGGGTACTGTTACATATTATTACAAGTAAAACATATGTACATTGTAAACATAACTGTATCTAGTGTTAGTTGCAAAAGTTTAACAAAACTGTGGAAAGCTAAGTATTTGCAGGAACAATATCACAAGCTTTAGACGAAGGCTTCCCAGAATTACCTAAAGGGTATAAAAAGCTTATTATCATTAATTCAAACTATTAAAACTATAGAACACTTAATACATGATCCTCTAGGATTAAAACTTTTATGAAAAATGTAACAGAATTTACTTCATGTCATATTTCAACAGTTAAAATTACATAAGCGGTAAAAACCAAAAAAACCAAATATTTGGAAAAAGTTTCCGGAGATCGATCGAAGTCGTCTAAGATTTCAGAAACTTTCAAGTTCAAAGAGAATGACGCAGTTGGCAATCAAATCTCCACGAATATTTATAATTGAAATTTTAAGCTTTTCGACCTGCACTCCCACCCCATCCTGTTTGATGGAAACGAGAGCTTACGCTTACGCTATTATACTGCGTTAACCCTAGGCATTTGTCAGTTTTGGGTAATCCACAGATTAATAATTTCAATATTCTCAATTATTCAATCAGATTGAGTTTAATCTAATTCAGATTAAATACAAAGGATTATAAACAATTATCGCCTTAAAATACTTCGTTTCCACGTCGTATGTTGAATTTTTAAAAAATCGACAATACTCTTGCTATCAAGCAGCAGCAAGCATGGATTCCAGACAACTCGGTGATGTGTAGTAAAACGTAAAAATAGCAGAAAAGCTCTTTTCGCGGCAAGATTTGGTTATCGTTCTAGTAAAAGTAAATGCGTACTAGCATCGCTCGTTGACTGATGATACGTTTAAAAAACTTACCATTCTAAGAATTAGTATGCAATTCATGTTAGATTAAATTTAATCGGATTAATTTAATCTCTAATCTTAATCTGAAGAGTTGATATTTTGCACTCAATCTTTAATCTGAGAAAATAAAGGCGAAAAATTGAGTTTAATCTATAATCTGTGATTTTTGAAATTATATTTAGTCTCAATCTTTAATCTGAGACGAGAAAAAGTTAGATTACCTAAGCCTGGAATTTGTTTCAAAATAGTAACATCTCGCTATAGCAAACTTTATACGCGGAAGAGAGTCACTAGCCAGGTATTGCGCATTGCGCTTTGATAAAATGTATATAAGTAATGCCAAAAAGGATTAGTTGCTTACGAATTGGTTGATATAAGTCTTAAATTTGCATGGCGGTTTGTTTTTTACTGTTTTGGTGGCACTTACATAAAACATCACGTGTGAATCCTTATAGATTTTGGGCTTTTGTTCTAAGAATCGAGAAAATTTTGGTAATTCTGACTTTAGTTTGGGATATTTTAGTGAAAATTATACTAAACAGGAGAGACTAAATTTAGCTTTGAATAAAATAGCCATTACTAACTCTCAGTGCACAGATTATTGTGGGGTACACTGAATATTGTGTGGGGGTCATACATCTCTCTGTGGGGGACAAATTACCCCACGTACCCCACGGTTATTGCGTCCATGATTGTTAATACTTACTTTACCCTATAGTGTTACCAGAATAGTCGAAGCTTCTCTCGTGTTCATTATTCTGTTGTTGATATCGATATAATGTGGGCGAAAAATTATTTACTCTGCTATTGAGACATGTATAATTAGAATATGTTCGTTTTCCTACTATACAGCGAAACTTATCTCTTTCCATCTTTTCATCTTTATCCTCTGAAAGTCCAAGGTAAGATAAAAAAGGAAGCTACTAAATTAGTATGGAATAGGAAGGAAAATACAAAAGTAATATAACTTTCAAAGTAATACTGATAAGAGCATTAGATGTTAAGGATTGACATTGAACAAAAACTAGTGCAGTGCAATGGCCAATGCTAAAACTGACAGAATGATTTTCGCCTTTATTCTGCACGTGAAACTCTGCCTGCCACGTATGTAGCGGATTCCCATTGTAACTCACTCCCACTCCCACACATTCTTATGCAGAATCCGTATCTCAAGCATTTAAACCGAGCTGGGCTTGTGACATATTTTCAAAAGTAAAACAGAAATCGTAAAAAACTTACAAGTTTTACTTCATCTTTCTTACCATCAATAAAATCGCCTTCGTTTGTAACATTTGTAGGATGTACAGCTTAAAAGTACACAAAACATAACAAAGGAGACTACTCTAATTTGCGATGCAATGTCCTCACTTTCACCTTTACCCTTGCATGCGTTCGCTCATTTAGACTTTATACTCTAAAAATATATTATTTAGGGATCATCCATTTAGTACGTAACGCTAAAAAAACTATTTTTTAGACCCCCCACCCCCCATGTCACGCCTTAAACAAAGGAATGGGGGTACCCTTTAACATGGAACGTCACAAAAACTCA
>JAQIXX010000288.1:0-71210 GCA_034700605.1 Willowsia nigromaculata | reverse complement strand
AGTTGGAAGACTACCTCAAGAGTCACGCTGAAAACCCAACTTTTGACCATGCGTGCGATCAATGTGACAAACGTAAGTGCTTGTATTTTTATTTCGAGTTAAAATACAAGGCCAGTAATGTTAATCTTATTATTTTTGCAGGTTTCACGACGGTTGTAGAGCTGTACACTCACAAGCACAACCACTTGCCTAAACTACACGAGTGCTCTGTCTGCAACAAAAGTATGCTTTGCATTTGGACGTCCAAAATATAATTACTGTTTATTATGAATCAGAAATGTACATTAATTGTTATGACCTTGATTTATGTCTTGTTTGATGATGTATAGAGTTTCGCGAGAGGGGCAATATGCTTGACCACATGCGTGTCCATTCAACGGAGAAGCCCTTCGTATGTAAAGTTTGTGGAGCAGGTAAAACGGAATTTCTTCATGTACAAATTAGTTTGTGGTCGACCACTTTCATTGAGATTGTGTTTGTTTACAGGTTATAAGCAGCGCAGAGCGCTCGAACTCCACGAGTTAAAGCATTCTGCCGTGAAACCGTATGTCTGCTCCCAGTGTGGGGATGGTACGAACCATAAGTTACTATGAGTTTTGTTTTAGTTCTCATTTTAAAATTGAATTTGCCATTAGTTTCTAACGACATTACTTTTAACAGGGTTTTACAATCTAGGTCACCTTCGCGCCCACGTGTCCACTCATCATGACAAGAAGAGGTTTGTCTGTCCGCACTGCGGCAAAGGTACACATCAAATCTTGTTATATTTTCAGTGTTTTGTGTATTGAGGTCAGTATTTAATGATAATTTCTATCAACAGATTTATCCTGGGGGTCCGCCGATATCCACCTAAAGCATTGCAAAGCGAATGAGACGACTCAGATCGAGAAAATCGCATGCCCAGATTGTGGTAAAGGTAAGTTTCGAAACTCGTAAGTAATTGTAACATGAGGTCAATAATTTGTGTTAACAACTTTTTTTGTCCCTTCCAGCAATCCAAAGGCAATCCTTGCCTATGCATAAGAAAAGTTGCAAGGCTAATGAGACGTCTCAAAATGCAAAGAAAGTTGCGTGTCCAGATTGTGGAATAGGTACGTATAAAAACTTGTAATATCACTACTTGTGTCATGTTTTGTGTATATTTGAAAGTAGTTAATTTTAATGTTGGTTTTGTTTCTTCCAGAAATGAAATTGGAGTGCTTGCGTCAGCACAAGAGGAGGAGTTGCAAGGGTGTACCCATACAACCCTTGGTCAATCCACCATTTACTTGTTCCCGGTGTGGAAAAGGTGCGCACCTTTACTTTTATTGTTTCGTAGTTTTTTCATTATGCAATGATTACACGAGCTATTGTTTTTCCAAACAGGTTACCGGGCGTACCAGTCGTTGTATTCTCATCTCAAAAGTTGCGGCAAGAAAAATTCTTAATTGTGTCGACACAACATTTAAGACCTTTTGCAGTACAAAAAATCAACAAATAGTCTAAAGGAGTTTCAAAGGACAGCCACGGGAGAATCATGGAACGCACTAGCAATTATAATAATGAAATACAATTTAATACAGATATGTAATTTTGGCAGCTTTTTAATTATCAATGAAATAATGGCAGAATAATGACTCTCCTCTACCACTTGTGTGAGGGCGTACGTGCATTTATCCCTTCCACACACACTTTATTTATGCTCTCCACCCGTTCCCATTTAAAATTTTACAAGAAGCTCAACAAAGTAACAAACACTCTGCAAGCCATAGAAAATATACAAACTACTCGAGAATATGATCATCAACTTTACAATTCCAGCATTTCCCTTTTAGTAAATTCCCATTTTCTTCTTTGTCCTTTCAGTCACTCACATTCACATAAAAGAGTAGTCACACTCGGAGTATTCTTGCTGTGAGATGCAATTTAATACAATTAAGTAAAAGTGCACATTTTGCTGACTGTGCGAGATTATTAAAACTCCCTGAAACACAATCATCATAACCGGAATAATAGTGGGTAGTTAGTGCTTCTATCCTTTCCTTTTCTCTACTCTTTCATTTGTGTTTGCTCAACCGCCTTCTTGATTTTATTTTCTATATTGTCATTTCATCGCCATCCTTTTCCCAAAGCAGCTCATATATGAGTGGTACATATACACGCATACAATTTTAACATTTAAACTCCAACAACACTCTTTTCAGCTTTATTTATCTAGTCAGTTGCATGACATGGCACAATATCTTCATCCGGTCTTTTCACCAACTTTGTTGTTATTGTAAGATGGACCGTAAAGAAGAAAACAACCCGGAAAAGGAGGAGGAGAAAATCTTTAGCATTCTTCAGGCTTCCCTTCTCACATACAACAGGAGCAGCACAAGTGCAGCGTAGTAGTAAGATTCTATGGAGTCAATGAATTACTCAAAATGACACCGAAGCAGGCAACAACCATAGATCGTCCATTACGCCTTTCACCCTTATCTGTTTTTCTCGCTTATTCTCTTGGGGTTGACTATGCTCCTGTAGGAATCACCAAAAATACTCTCTGCTCACATTATATAAGCTTTATATCCAGAGAGAGACAGAGAGCAAACACACACACGTAATGCACTGCTGTTTATAGGTTTTCGGAGTGAATCCAATGAGCTTCCACTAACAATGGGGAGATCTTTTATTCTTCTGGTGTTTTTCCCAACGGTGAACGCATACAAATTCCAACACAGTGAAATAATATATTAGCGAAGAGAGTCTACTTAAATCGTTATGTACGCCTCCTCGTCTTATTATTATCGCCACTACATTTATATTATGACCATATATACACCCGCACCGACCGGCAAGCACAAGGACCATCATAAAGGCAAAATACAATATGCCACACTACTTTTTCGCTTTCACTCTGTGAATCTCCAACTCCACGTTTTTATATTAGTTTTTCTCCAGTCTCCTCTTCTTCTGCGTATTGCTTTTACTTTTACAAAACTCACATAAATAAAAAGAAAGCACAGAGGCAAGTCAACGTAGAGCGCATACAATAACTTGGTTTGTAACGATAAAGTGAAAGAACGATGCGGTTCTGGCGGCAATTATTATGGTGGAAGCTCTGTCTCTCTCTACACTGTGCACTCCAGATTGCACAAATCTCTTTTAATTATCTCTTTGCCCCTACCACTTGTGTATGTACATCATGTTTAGATTTTTGTAGCTGTTAGTTGAATGGAAGTAGCACAATATTTCAATATGATTTAATTAACGCAGGCGCTTCTGCCTTTCATTCCATCCATCAGACTTACTGTCTATATGTATAACTAGAGGGAATCCTGAATTTCCAGGCAACACCATACTACAGAGATGTAAGTACACTTTCTGTTTATTATTCTTGATAAGCATGTTAGCATTAGAAATGCATTATTTCCTTTTTAATGTACCAATTTACATTCATTTAGTTTTCATCCTATGCAGCTTTCATACTCACTACTTGTCTTTCTAATTATATTTGCGGACAGAGAAGGTAGAGGCAAAACTCTATTGGCCCTTGACTAAGCATTCATTCATTTATACCTACATGCACTCACCGAATGCCTTGCAGTTTCATAACCATTTCAAGTAAAACCCTTTTGAAAAAACAAGCATCATAAAAGAATTTCAAGTGCAACAACTGTTATTAACAATAACTATATACAATAAATAAACAACAGTGTATATAGTGGTTTGATTTCAAACAAAAAGGAAAGCAAAATTTTCTATTCGTCTTCTAGTATAAAAGATCATGTTGCCAACTCGGCATTCACCCAACTTGTGCAAAAAAACACAGGTATATGGCTTTAAAAAACCAAAAATATAACTGTTTGTATATTGTTACCTCATTCTCATTTAATAATATATGTAATGTACTCATTCTATTACCAGATCCTATCAAAATTGCAATATATGGTAGAACATCTGTGGTCTTTTGTATGATACATAATCTCCGTTTTTTCTGTATCTTTGCCTCTCTTCCTACTTCAATAGAATTTTCTGTAAGAGCTCATATTCTTTTCTCGGTATGAAAGGGATGAAGTAGTGGTGAAAGTTGCTGCTGCTCGAGCAACATCAAAAAAAGGCTCAGACACAAAAACACCACACATATAAAGCACATTACAAACAAACCCATTTTGGCACAAAAAGCCTATTCATTACTGGTGTACATAGTGTATTCACAAGCTTCCATTATCCATTTTTGAGAGTGTACTTTATTACTTCATGGATAATGCCTTGGAGCAGCGAGTAGTGCAGTGATATGGATAGTGATGATGTTTGTAGAAGTAGTGAAAGTACTCATATTTTTTGGTTGGTGGTGGTGGAATGTTTATATAATATTATGAAGAACTCTGGCTCATTCACTTTACAACAACTACTTTCACCAGTTGCAAGTATTGCATTCTCGTACATGCTCTACATTATCTTACATTCTTTATGTTGATTCAATATTATACTTCCGTAAACAGATATAGAAAGGTAAAGTACCTATCAAGTTGTGTTAGTAAAGTCTACCAGACGAGAGTGTGGACGTGGCATGTGTGCAGTTCACAAAATAGGGTTTTGTTACCCTTGGTGTGAACATGGGATTTACGTAATGCAATGTGTTAGCAGCTCAGTACCACATACCCAAAAACATGTAGTTAAGTGCGTTCGCTCATTTTTGATGCTTCATGAGTCACGTTGAAGAAACAGAGTGAGAGTAGGTATTTCCCTGAGCCTTCATTATGTCTATCGAACAAGTTACCCAACGTTTTAAGTCTATTGAAAATCATACCGTTATGATATGGTCATATGTTTGTTTATTAACTAATACGGATAATTGAAAATTTGAATTCATTCCGTATAACAACAGCATAGTTTTAATTAATTAAACTGCAAAGACCTTTACTCAAAGTACTCAAAGATAAATGATTCATGTAAAGCAATGGGATCTCTACAAAATGATTAACATATTATAAAAGGCTTCGTAAAACAGTGTAAATTCAGGTTAGATTCAATGAATTTGAATATTTATGTAGAAAAAAACTCCATGACCTTATGAAACAGACAAAAAACGAAAACTCATTTGGTATTCAGCTTTGATTTTTCAAAACAAATCTCAATTTAACTCTTGCCTCGTTTAACCTAAGTGTATTATTGCGCTACCACCTTTTGAAGGTGAGAATTCATAGAGTAGTACAATAAAACTGAAAATCAAACCAATTTCTTGCTTTTGTTTTCTGGTGATAAAAGATGCATAAAAAATTTGACATATCTTTCCTATCTGTTCCCTTTGTTGTTAGGAAGAACTTGAAAGCAATTTATGAGAGGGACAAATTGGGTTAGAAATATGAAATATTTCATTTTGAGCTCAAATAAGCAACAAATGACAAACATTACAGTTTATTAAATTTCTTAGAATTCTGCATATACGAGTGATATTTAAAAGTTTATTATAATTCACTCAACAAAGGCAATATAGAATGGAGCAAAGAAAAAATCATTTTATTGAGAGGATATAACGAAAACGCATGACAGGAATTTCCACATGCCAGATTCAGAGAATAAATGAGATTGGCTGTTTCATAAACTATTGCTTCAATGAGCTGCATAATAGGGTTTCTATTTATGGATACTGCTGAGACGCAATAATCAAATCACAAAAAAGTGTATAAAACTTTTAAAGCCTCCTTGTACGGCTCTTTGACATAAGAAATGAAACATGCTTTATTTATGGTGATGACAGATTGGAATCGATATACCTTCCTTACCTACATGCGTGCTGTGATATTCTGTAAGCACGAGTAAATAATTAGAAAACTTTAGTGGAACATTTAATCAATAATATGTAAGTTCATTGGACAAGTTTTTGTAGAAATACTAGCTCATAGTATAATATTAATGGTAACTTTCATCTTGTGTGTCTGACAGTAAATTTATTATTAACATTGCTTTCATACATGCTTTCTGTTTGAAGATGGTCAAAGAACTAGCTAATGCTCTGCGCAACCCAACATCCCAAATATTTACATCCGTACATTTGTGCTCCGAGCTATTTGCTCCTGGTTCATCCAAGCATCTTTCAGACGTACGTGATATATTACGAAAATGTGAAAAGAAATTTTTTCTTCTAGTCCACTATACGCGACAAGAATCTTCTTGTCTGGAAGAAAGTTGTTCAGGGTAGTTGTCTGTAGAAGTGAGTTCGTTAAACCTAAATACTCACTATATAAAGAAGTACTAGATATAGGTACATAGTAATGCCGGACAAATAGCAATAACTATTGTATTATTATCAGAACAGGATCTGGAGAATCATCCGTTTCATTTTCAGCTAACTAACAATGCTAGTGTTTCGGAATGGTCTTTCCTTGAATGCATGCTTCGATGATTTTTGTCAACTAAATGAAATGAGAATACAGATTACACGGCTAGTCTACCTCAGGAAACGACATATGAATACAAGTAACGACTGAATTACTTTCTTTCTTTGAATGGGCATGTTTACTGAGCTTTGTCATAACGGGAAATTTCGTTGCAAAAGTTATTCTCAAGTTATCTCTCCAAAGTTGCAAAGCGTCCCTCAAACAATTCTAATCAAAAGCAAACGTATGAAGATATGCCTCAAATACATCCCTACACTTGCCTAGCCACAAGTGTGTTATCCCATATAGGATTTTTAACAACATCAAGTTTCAATAAATGTGGAAAAGTAACTTATACCTAATAAAGAGGTAATTAAAGCGGGTCATTTCTATTCCAACAAAGTAACCACATTTTTCCACTTTCAAGTAATTATTATTTTTGGTGCATGTGTGGTTAGTTAGTTAGTTAGCACTAACACTTATAATGGGATATCAACAATTTGAAAGTACATTAAGGCATGATTGTAGTAGCCATTGTTGTTCTAATTGTGGTTTTTCTAGATGCAATGCTAACCAATACCACATCCACGTCACGACATAAATTGCATAGTCATTTAAAATTCAAGTCACTCGGCTAAAGCCAGTTCACGCAATTTCGCTCAATGTAGAAGATTCATTTTTGATTCTTCAGTTTTTTAAAGCAATAAGCTAACACCTTCTACCGTCATGTTTTCCTTAAAAATGTTGTTAGTGTACCTTTTATGGATATCTTGCATTATAAACGTTTGTTTCACAAAAGCGGTGAGTAAATAATATTTTTTTTTGAATTAATATGAACCAAGGGATTCAATTTCAATGTTTCGTCTTTTATACTTTTAATTCAGATGCCTTCCTTGGATCCTGCTGAAAATGACAATGACCGGTCTTTGAATGAAAGGAGAGCCAGACTGGCCTGTTTTGTTGACTGGTTACTTGTGGGCAGTTGTAAATCATAGTATGTATCTTTAGTGCCAGATATTTCTCAGATCAATAATCAAGATGTTATGCTCAATTTTCATAGTTTCGAACTGGCCATTTGTATCCGACATTATTAAAATAAACCAGTGTTAACCATGAAATATCCTCATTTTCGTTAATGCTGAATCAATAAGATTTTCTAGGGACTTCAGCATATTTCTACGTTTTTCACAAACGAATTATCAGAATGAGACCATCTGTGACTTTGAAATCTCCCGATTTACATGAATGTCATATCATTTCATACGATCATCCTTGCTTATGTTATGACTATGATGGTGACGATGTGACTTTCAAATTGTTATCATCTGTGTAACTACATTGTACAGTCTGTACTGTAAGTACGTTCACTTTTCAATCCTACACATTTCCTTCTCAGCAACATTATTGAATTCCATCGCATCCTTTCATAACTTTTGCGATAACCAAGAAAAGTCATTAAAGTGCCAAGCCATCAGCAGTCATCATTTTTAGCTGACACTTTACTGGTAATCGAACGTCTGCTTACATATCTCCTTTCCCCCACGAAAGTAGAACTCTCTCCACCACATACGCTCAACGTCATCATCACAATCACATTCAAAGCAGAGGAGTATATATGTGCCTCTCAATTTTAGACAGACATGCACCCATACAACAGAAGTGTTTATGTACAGCAGCAGCAGGAAACGCACGGTTACTACTTTTTAACGATAAAAAGCTCAGCAGCATTCATTGGATGCTTATTTCCTTACTTCGTCTTCGACATAATAATCATCATGCATAACGCATACTTCTATATAGAGAGGCACCATTCAACCAAGCAGTCTTCTTCCCATCATCAACGAAATGTGGTAGGCTACATGCCAGAAAATGATTTCATTTTCCTTGTTGAGCACGGAGTTTCCACTTCACCACTGTTATGCCAGTCAGCCAGTTTTTAAGGCATTTAATATGTACCTAGGCGTACCATTTTGGTACTGCTATATATTTACTTATTTAGGAGTTCGGAGTAAAAGCTCTCTCCTCCAATGCTGTACTTTATACTTGGGGAAAAATAATAACATTCTTTTCCAGTATAAATGGGCGGATTCACCAATTGTCAGAGTACCTTTTATACTATAAAACGTTATTATTGTCATTACTATTATATGCTGGAGTATTTTAGTGGCAATTTTCTGTGTTTGTGCTTATGTGAAGGCTTGATAGCAGCATCCTGTGTTCTTGTTTCATGTCTAGTCTCAACATCATAGTCATCGCCCATCAGACAACTTTGGACAACAATAACTGCTACTACCATTTCGGCTGTTGTTGTTCCTTTCAAAATGATCATAATAAAAGTTGGTCATGATGATTAGAACTCTGAGCTGAACTGACTGAATATATATGCATGTCATTTCACAATGAGATCCGCACATCTCTCTCTTTCCGTCTCATTTAGTCAGCTGCCATTGCCATATACCCTATTCAATACTTTACATTGTTACGTTGCTCCTTTGTAATCTCTGCACCATGGATTTGCCATTCGAATTACTGAAAATTAGGAGTCTGAAAGAGCATCACGGGAGAATCATAGAACGCACTAGCAATTATAATATTAATGAAACACAATTTCAACTTTGATTTTGGAATTGACTGCGCATTCACAGATATGTAGTTTTGGCAGCTTCGTGATTTTCATTGAAATATTATTGAAAACTGGGAAGAGAAAACGTCAAAAAGCATATGCGGTTCTTCATTTTTTCCATTTACAAACCAAATAATGTGTTGAATTCTATTGTGAGGAGCATCAAGTAATGTTATGCATCAGTTTCATCTTTGGTTTACTACTGACAGAAGAAAACCTGTCAAGTGCTGCTTTCTGTTTACCTGTCTTGCAAATGTATACCTTTCCTCTTTAGCAGATGTAGTAGCATATAATATAAACTTGTACAAAACTGACCTCTTAACGCGGAAGTGGTGAAAGGAGGTTGGTTGATGAGCAAATAGGAGGGAAAGTCTTTGAAGTTACAATGACACACCGCACGTCTCCATCCTTGAGAACTCTTCTTATGAAAATCCATCCATATTACAAACTCACAGCTCTTTAATCTTTCTCTAGAAGCAAAAAGACCTTTAATATCCTGTAACCATCATTTTCACTACTCACACAAGGAATGTAGAAGTAGGCATTCTTTCATCACCACAACACATGGCAAGATTGTGTGATGAGGAGAGAAAGTTGTGGTGATGATAAACGGAACACATGTCAATATTCTGTGTATACACCACTGTTGTTGGTGAGCTACATATAAGTTTGTAAGTATTCTTGGTATCATTTGTAAGCGCGATATCATCATTATTCATCAAATGAAACTTTGATGTCACCAGTTTTCCCCACAAAATATCATTTTCTTCGTACATCCATAAGTAAAATACACACAAGTTTAGGAGATGTCAAAAGTTTTCTTTGCGACACAACAACAAAATAAATTGTGCTCGTTGTTGTGTGGCTTGCCTTCTCTCGATCGTTCTTCTTCCTTCGATATTTTTCCTCTCTTCAGGAAACTCAGCCAATGAAAAGAATTATTGTTGGTTAGAGGACTGTGGTGGTAGGATACTACCATATTCTGGTATCCCACATTATTTGGTGGTAAAATATATCATTTTCTTTGCAAGGAAATAAGAATATGGCAATAAAACAGGTACAAGTTTAATATTTATAAGGTGATATGTATATCATTATTATGTACATGGACTTTCTCCGAAGCAGAGGAGGCGTCTCGGGAGGCTCTAAGAAAAGGAAATGGACTGACACGCAGTTGTATGATTGAGTGAGTAAACATTTTCTGTGCAAACACCTGTCATCTCACCTACTTAAGTCCTGACAATTCAATTTATGTTTTGTAGGCTCAAAGGAATTGATATGTTTGCTTGCTCCACTCCTTTCTTTCCTCCTACTACTGGTTATTACTTGACTAATATGCTGCTCTTGGATAGCATTGATCTGACTGTGTTTGTCTGTCTGTCCGTAAATAATCGTGCTCAATGTATTGTAATATGTACATAAACGATTCTATAGTATCAGTAGAAAACATTATTACCAACTATTTCAGCAACGAATAACAGGTCAAGAAACATTTATTTTACTTGCAGTTTGTTCAACCTGAGAAATATTCGACCCACTTGCATATTCTTAGCTACACGAGAAGCTATACACTTATCTACTGTGCTTATGACAAGTAGAGCTGCACTGTGTTGCTCGAGACGACTTCAACAGAAAGTACTTCAGCAAATGCAGAGATTATTGGAATCAATTGCATATTAGGTACTTACTTTACTTTTCCATCAGCAAATAACAACTTTCTAGATCATCCTTGTGTCTGGAACCCAAAGAAAGTAATAGTCTGGAGTTGATTCTAACATCTACAAACCTCAATTTTTGGGAGCATCTAGGTTCATCTATAAGTACATGTTGTCAAATATTAATAGCTTTCATTGTAACGCAACACGCTTGTTATCAAGCTTGAGTCTGCTCTTAATCTTATATGTGTTTTTCTCTTTCTCACTGGACGTGTAAATAACATGTCCGATTAACATCACCATGCTTAGTACTAATTGAACAAGTGTAAAAACATTTCGACTAGAGAGTGTCACAGTGTCAGGATCGTATACTTGGTTATAGGTATATCCCAAATTGATGAGTACATAAAGAAATAGAGGATCGTAACTCGCTAGTTTTATTATATGGAAGAACTTTTATGTTCCAGAATGGAACAAGAACAACAACAAAGTATTACATTGATTGTAACAATCAGCACTAAAATTCGCATTAGTCAAACCACAAACGAACAAGAGTAAATGAAATGAAATCTCATTGTGTCATTATTACTGTCGTCACTGTTGATTTTGTTCCCTGTGCTTTTCCCTATCCCCATTACAATTTCCTTATTACATGCTTTCATGTTGCTTTATGCGTTCATGATAAAAGTTGTACATTAAAGGAGCCTACCAACAACGAGCGTAACTAAATTGGTTTACAGTGTACCATGCCATCACATTGTACTAATGAATTAACAACATTCCTATAAGCTGGCTAGCAAAGTTTGGCAATCAACCAGGAAGAGTATCATTGGTGGATATTATTATTGCTAATAAAAAGATGAGTTGAATCATGCATTTCATTGCAGCCAGAAGTAAATGAATGAAAGCAAATGAAAGAAAATGCAACACAGAAGAGACTTATACTTTCACGTGATGTAGTCATTTTTCCAATTTGGAAATACAGGAAACTTTTACCCATATATGCAATGCAGGCATATATCATCACATCAAAACATCCCACTTGTCAATAGCATAGTAATGTCTTCCGTTATCTCGATGAAGTTCATTAAACACGGTGAAAGTACATCATCAAGTTAATGGGCATTTCCTTGATTTCATAATGACTTACAGGAGAACATTGTGTGCAATTATACATTGAAAACGACTTCTTTTAACTAACCAATTCTACATTTATATTGATTTTACTGTTTGAATAAATTTACTCTTATTATTTTTTGTAAGGAAAACTTTTTTCCCTCTATACCGTGATATAAAATGTGAGACTTTTGAAATGTTAGGTGTAATGAAGAAAGTCAAGTATGTAATATATTCAAGCCTATACAGTAGTCGGTAACTTGGACCATAAGTACTGAATCTGACAGTGAGTACATACCTATACCTACCTACGTATGTATGTAGCTAGTCTTTTTATTACAGATGTGAGAGAGATTCCCCAAATGCACATTCAATGTGGCTTTCCTCCCAATTCATCATCTTAAGATGTTCTTCCCGAATGCACAACTATTTTTATGTCTCTTCCTCTCCACTTTTCTTGTACTTGCAACCACCAATCATAATATACAATAAAATACGTAGCTGTAAGCTCTACAATGAAAAAGATTGTGTAATATGTAAGTACACTTTACTATATACTCTGGTAAGGATGAAGGGGAAGGAGAAATTAAAAGAAGGAGAAGAAAAAAAGATTTTTTACGAGAAACCATTACAAGTCCGTAGTCCAGTCAGTAATCTACCCATTACAAGTTAGACATTGCATCAAATCACCCGCAACCTACGAACTTTTTTTTTACTGTTTTATGGAATAGATAAGCGTTACGACCGTAATTTGAGCAGTTATTGCTTGCGAGTGTATGATGATAAAAGATGTAGAGTATACAGTCAGTGCACCTCAACAATGCTGATATGCACATAAATATAGACACGGGTTGGTGCGGTACTAATACATCTATTTTCATTGCTTTTGCTTTACTACCTCCATGCCGTGTCATTATACCTTTGCTTTATAGACACTTATTTTCCAACATGCGAAAAGATTAGTTGCTTCTCCGATACAGTTACATAACGTATGTACTTAATATATACACATACAATAATACTGTTATTATCTGAACTACTTGGTATTTTGTCATTTCAGAAGTTGTAGAACTGTTAAAGTATGATCTACGACACGCGTGCGTAATTTTACAAAGATATTGATGGATGATCGTTTTATTATTACCGAACATTTCTACTTTTTTTTTTGTTCGCTTTAAAAAAGCAAGTGGGCCTATTCAGTCAGTGAACCAATCCTCCGCAGTTCTTTCCGTAATTTAAATATACCACATGGCCACATGGAGCAAAATATCTCTAATTTACATCTTGCGAAAATAAATAACCAGTGATCTACAGCAGGACCAGGAAACAGAAAGAGAAACTGTACTCGATGGTGCTCTTCAAGTTTGGATGCGCATATATTCTATAATGTTTTAACAGCAATGAATAAACACTATTCGTAGTGAACACCCAACACTAATATATAATGAAGCAGCATATGGAAGGCTCCAGGTTCATTGTTATGGACCGTGAGGTTTGCAGCACATCATCATTTCCACGAGACATGGTAAAAAGTCATTGAATTGTGTAGAGTGTGAAAAAGACTTTACGAAACGCAGACACGAACTCATACTCCATTTCTAGCATTATTACCAAAGCTCGTTCATATTTTAGTAGATAACGAAGCTTGACTGGAATCAAAAAGCTCCCCTTAGAGTACAATAAGGAAAAACGAGGTCACACAAAATATGGCATTGTTGTACAGTTTTAATAAAAATACAACTTTTTCTCATATCCCCGTTGCTTGTGCATATACACACAAAAATAAATGTGTACCTAAATATCTAGTAGTAGAGAGTGAGTTCGTACCCACATCTCTCATCCGCCACTAGTATGATGACAAAAACGATCCCTTGTTATGCACACATGTTAGGATGAAATGGAAGCGTAACGGAAGCGGCCTTGCCCCTGCTTCCTCGATGAAACGTATATTGGGATGTATTCCAATACCAATTCACACTTTTCTCTGCCATTGTCTTGCAACTGAAGTGGCAATGCACCAAACAAAAAATTTGGTATTCTTCCCGACGCTCATATCGTATGAACTAACGAGAAAAGCGTGAATGAATTTCATCTATTTTACCGGGTGTCCCTACAAAGATTTTTTTGCTAAAAGAAGGGCTCCATGGCATGGCATCCATATTCCCTTGCATTTAGCTTACTTGTACAGAATCGAATAGAAGCCGAGTGCTATCTTACAAGACGTTTGAGTTGAAATACTGCCTGTGTAAAAATTTCGACTACATTCCTTCACCCCGCTTCCTCATAATCGTATATATGCTTTATAGAAATGCAGATATATGTACAAAACCAAACCTGTAATATGGTGCTAATAGTGTTATGTGATGTGGTGATAACATTGTACATACACATCATATTATGATGCACTAAAGTAACGCAACTACACTTGGTTGGCTTTCTCAAGAAATGAATCAAGAAAGCACAATTTGGACAGTGGAGATATAGTGCTGTTATGCGTTAAAGGAAAGAGTCTTTGGTGAAAGTAACGACCCCAGCATGATATCTCCAGAGGACGGGCTCTAAGTGATTAATGTATACCGTCGACATAATTACTAGCCTGTGAGCATTTCAACTTGAACTAGAAAAGAGAGTTCAATACATCTCAGCGTCTGTGTGTATGTATGGGTGAAGGAATGTTCTTCTTGGTCCACTACTTTTATCCTTTCCAACAAAATATTTGGTGCATCTTGTACGCGCATACACGTGTGCCGTTAGAAAATCATGCGAGCATTTTATAGGTAGGTAGCTACATATTAAAATGCTAAATATATATGGAAAGTACTACACGTATCCTGATTCGGAAACTGAACTCTTCTGCCTGAACTTTCTCCTGACGGCTCACTCGCAGAATGCGGAATAACCCATGTATAAGAACATAAGAACATAGTGCATGTATGTATATATCCACCACATCACCGCACTGTCGAGTGCCAAGTAAAAAGGGGAAGATCTCTTTAAAGGTTGTTCCCTTGTTCCAACTTACTCGAGTTTCTTCTTTTCTTTTCCAGTGCAGTTTCATACGAAAAAAGTAACTTTCTCCGATTGCGATTCCTTCCCTACCACTCACTCGTCTTGTTATGCTAGCTGCGGCTTCCGCAAAAAAAAAAACTTGTGAGTTGGTTCCTAGTTCTTACTACACACTTTTAGCAGGGTCTTTTGGATATTTTCGTTGAGCAAGGAAAAGTATGAGACTGATGAGTGCCGGGACTTTATTGTTGATGCTGTTGATTCTTCTCGTTTTCTTCTTTGCAGGAAAGTCAGATATAAACGTGTGCGTGTATGTGTGCCTGCTGTCTTATATACTCTTTTTCGTCTCGTCTAATGATTACCTATATGACGAGACTAGAGAATATAATATTATGTATTACATTATCTGGCGGTATTTATATAAAAATAATACACCGACAATAATGGCATCTGTTCTAACTATTTCCTGGAAATCTCGTTTTGTAGATTCAGCGAAAATGCTAAAAACGGAAAAGAAGTCACATGGCATAACGTTTTAGTATAAGAACTGAATGTACACAAACGAAACTTCCTCATAGAAGAAAAATTTGAACGTAAATACACATAAGCCTACGCACACAAATTGCTTCCATCCATTCCTCGCTCATTTAGGGACAGGGTGTGAGCCAGCAAATACAACCAACATGTAATATTCCAAGTTTAAATATGAAATCCACGTGTTCGTCGTTTTCCTGTTTAATTTTTGGTTTTCCAAAACATTTGACTTTCAAACTTAATCATTTCAATTCATACTGGACCAGTTATTTTTTGTTTTCAGTAAAATCAAATGTGTGGTTTGAAAATACAAGTCAAATCTGGTATTTTTTGGCATCTTTGCAACCAGCATGTTGCTTCGTTTATGATAACCTTTTAGTTCCTTGCTTTCACTGCTGTTACCGGACTCATGGACATTATTTATTCGGTGAGCTTAAGCTGGGCTATCACTACCACACTTACCATGATTCTATCCACCAGTGCTACCACTGCCGCCACCGCCACCATTTTTATATATTAGATGATGATGCCTGGACGTTTACGGCAAGACCACCAACACCACTACCGTATTGTGCACATAAACTACATACACGCCTTTTCTTTTCACGTTATTTTTCAAATCCTCATGAAAATGTGCTGAGTAAAATGAATGGAGGCGAACGTTAGACTACTCCGCTTTAGTGCGTGTATGTGTACGATCCATAAGCTTTACTTTCCATCCTCTGCAAAACAGTCTACTTTTCATTTTCATGCATTACATAGATCCGTTGATTCTCTCTCAATTTCTTTGTGTCTCTCTCGCCCATTGTTTTTATTTTATTTCTGAGAGGGACCGAGGAAATTACTGGAATGTTTATGTGCATGGACTGCAGATAACTTTAGGGCTGCCTCATTGAGTCCGCACAAGTAACAACATTGAACATCTCTTTCTATTGGCTGGATTTCGCTCCCAGCCTTTCTGAAAGTATATCACAATGTCCTTTTGTGTCCGTAAAAAAATAATGAGCAGTACTATAATAATATATAGAGTCTCCCTCGTATATGCAATGTGTCGACATTATTATGACATAGGGCAGTAGTATCAAGATAGAATCTCTGGCAATGCAAAAGCAATAAGATTTTGCATGCAGCCTAACCACAGCCACTGTCGCCGTATGGTTTATTACCGTGTTCCTTTTAAAATCTTGCTATACGCAGAGATTTTTTCAAAATAAAATCTCAGATAAAGTCAAGAGGCACACAGAGAGGACAGGGAACTCTTAAGGGAGGAAGAACACAACACAATGTATTTTTATTACTTGAAGGAATAAAAACACTCACTTTGTGAGTAAAAAGTCCCATTAGGTATCACTGCACAAAGTTTTATGAATGAGTAATCACCCGAAAAAATGTATGTCTCCGTTTGTCATCCCAGCGTAGCGAATAGAGAATAAAACAAATCACATCTTCAAGTTGATTCAGCTCTTTGCTCTACTCTAATTCTTGTCGTTTTTCTTCGGAAAGATAAAAGGCTACGCAATAAGTTGTTTGCGTGCAGCATATTTTCGAGGGTATGTATAGGTCCTATTTAAAATTAAATTGCTAGTTATTCCAGTTCGGTTGAAATACATGATTTCCCAAGGGTAAAAGCTCAGACTGTTATGCAATTACATACACATGTACACTTGCAATACTTTTCTCTTTTTTGACTCTTTTCTCTTTGGCTCAACACGTAGTGAAAGTGTAGTAAGTTGTGTGTAGGAAAGATGTAGTGGAGCATGTAGTGAGGAACAAAGAAAAAAGCAACAGTGGTTATATTAAGTACGAGAATAAATAAACGTGCACATGACATTACATTACATTTTCGTACAACCGATATACACAATTCACAAATGGCTTATTTCTGTTTTCGAGCGAGAAAGAGAGAGAGAGAGAGAGAGAAAGAAAGTAGGAGAAAGTAAAGTTAAAGGAGAAAACAGCACAATAAGCACGTTGACGTTCTTCTACAGAAACAGCAAGACTAGTAATGTTTTCTAACATGAAATGAGCCGAAAACTCGGTGGGGAGAGGAAAAGGGAAACGGAAAAGAAATATTTGGGTGAGAGGGAGAGGAAAACGCCTCTTTCATTTCTGCTGCTGAGCTTGAACAGTGAGTGAGTAGAGCATGAGAACAGGGAAGGAGAAAAAAAGTAGATTATGAGAACAAATTTGTTTGAGATGATGGAAAAACTTTGTTTTGCTAATGCTTATGAATATTGCATGTACACAGAAATTTGTACCATTTTCCCATTGTATTCAATGGGAAATAATATGACATTTATATTTACTAAACATATACACCGTGTGTGGCATAGTGAATGAAAGCTTATTTGAGTGAAATGATAGAAAATGACAAAACTGTAGATAGGGAAGTCATAAAGGAAAACTTGATGGAATTTCACTGTCAATCCCAACAGTCGTAATGATAATAGAATTAGTCGTGTTCAATGAGCTTTGCTTCAAGTTGAAGTTTTGGCATATAACAATATAGCTTCGTGGGAAAAACGGGTGAATGAATTCAATTTTAGCTTCTTATTCCACTTCAGCGAAAGAGTCTCCAATTTAGCTTCTTATTTACTCACGGCGTTTCTCTTGCTTTGTTTTATGGAAAGTACGGTAATCTGTATATTTTATGGAGAAAGTTACACAACTACTTACCCATCAATCAGTGGAACTTCACGAAGTATTTTCTGTACAGCTGTTAGTCTTTCTTGAGGGGATGCAATGAAGTCTTCCATAATGGCCAGGGGGACTCCTACGCCCACGCCAACTATGGCGGCGAGGAGAAGCACGCAACAGACAAAGCACCAGTGCCTCATTTTCAAGTCCACACCTGAAAAACAAGCAAACAAAGGTTGAACATAAAAAACAACAAACTTTTATGCGATTTTGCCAATAATTAATTATCGTTATTCGAGCTGAAACTCATTTTGCGTTTTAATTATGCCAGCTCTCTCGAAAATGCTTTGTATCTCTTTTAATGAGAATATTTAAATGAAAAGTAGGTTGCAATGCATCAACCAAATGACTATATTATTCTCAAAGTTAAATATATGTTTTACCATACTTATTTGTTTGTTGCTGTTGTTGATGAAAAGAATAATGATATTGCTCTTCTTTTGGCAGTAACTCAGACAGCTGTCACTTTAAAAAGGGTATTTTTTCTGTTTCATCCTACAAACACATCCAATCATGATTTGCCTCCCTCCCAATCCTTACCTCTCGCAGCTAATTCACTATTGAAAGGTCTGTTTGTGTAAAAAGAGCCCTAGACCAGTTTTCAAGTGGATTTTTGGTGTCTAGTGGTTGGTAGGTGCTCCTCCTGTCTATTACTTTAGTAGTTGTTTGTACCTCTCTAGTCACCCACCACCACCACTACTGATAGTCAATCTATATAAGTATGGATATCTCAAGTGTTTGCAGTTTTTTGTTCTGTTGGACGCCATATTACCTACCATGGAAAGATGCGAAGAAGAAGAAGTCTCCAAAAAAACCTATTCAGTCACGACGGCGATCACACACGTATTCACCCAACGAACTCTGTCTCTCTTCCCGCTCATTCATGCAATACTTCTTCGTTTTCTTTCTCATCGACGAATACATATAATAAGTAAATCCTATATCTCAGTACACATCTTTCTTTCCTCCTCTCTATCTCGTTCACATACAGAGAAAATCAGCAAAGTAAGCGTAACTTAACATCGAGCTTTTATATTGCAAATAATGTTGTTGTTGTTTGTTCTTATTGAATGGATGGACAGAGCGGAAACTACGTAGTGGCTCCTGTTTGGCAAGAAGCCCTGTCCCTATATCATCATAATCATGGCCAGCCAATAGAGATGAATTTATATATGCATACGTGTAGCTCATTCTTTCACCGCCATCGTAGCAGTAATAATTCCACTCGCCACTCTTTTCTCCTTCACTAGTAATAATTGGAAGATACGAAAAGTTTACACAAGTTTCGAGTGGAGCACACACCAGACTCACACACAAGCCAACAACTTTCACTCAAATGCCCAATAGACATCATCGTCATCACATATTCTTTATCATATAATACAACAAACAGTTCCAACCCAATTTATTTATTTGTACAAGTCTGCACATGTGGAACATCAAAACGATATGCTTGCCCCGAAAAGTATAGATGGATTCATCGTCTCCTCAGCACAGTCATAGTTGTTGGAAATGAAAGGAAAGAACTTTCAACATTCTCGTCACTCATCATCACTTGTCCCTCTCTATTTATATTCTCTGGATAGAACTTGTGAAGTACTATGATCCCTCTCTACCTATAAAACATATTTTCTCGCATACCTAACCCCTTTCATAATCTTCACTTTCTCTGCTCATCTAACCCAAAAAACGATGGATTCGTCTTCTTAATAAATAAATGAATGTACACAGCGCACAAATAGATCTCTTGAGAAAGGGAAACCACTTGACTCATTCACACGCACAACTCAAAGTCAGCAACTTGCCAACTATTCACTCACAGGAAAATGTTATCACTGTGTCAATCTTTTATGTTTTGGCGAGCTGAGATCGATAAGATACACAATATCCTGCAAGACATGGTGCTTGCATTAGATTCATCCATGCAAAATCTCCTGCATCATCTTTATTTAGTTTTCTTCCTGATACAGTGTTTATTTATGTTGCGCAGGATTATTATCAATGCTACTAATATTATCTGTAACATACACTATGTCAATGTTTACAAACTCAATGCTTTTGGCTCATAGATGTTTTATGTGTGTTCTTACCAGAGACGTGGCTCTATTACGGATCAAAAAACTATCTTTTATGTTTGAAACCGTATCGAATAGCATGGAAGAACATCGACCTCAATTTGCAGATTATTACTACTTAAACATAATGAAAAAAACGGGGAAGTGAAACCGGAGATTATTATACCATCATGAATCTTAGATATAATTTGCAATATGAACAGAGATATTCACCTATTCTATACCAGATGTATAGTATATATACAAAAACGAGTAGTTTCATTGTATTGTAAACAAACATCAATCTGTATATAGAATAAATGGAGAAGCATGGGAAGAAATATTATGCACGATTTGTACTGCTTCTAAAAACTTGCTGGAACATGTAGAAAAAAACATGTACAAAAATATGTGGTTCTTTACGGTCGTTGACTGTTGGTTGTAAGCAAAACCACAGAAAAATGTGGAGAGAGCGGAAAACTTTTCTCTCTCCTTCTTTCATCTTTTTCATGGAGTAATGTTTTTGTACCTCTCGGTCACTAGTTTTCCAGATCAGAAGAATGGAATATAATATTATGATGGTGAAAAAGGAGTAAAAAAGAGTGTTGGTGAGTGCTTCCGAATATCTTCCATTTTGTATGAAAACGTGACTTTAGTTTCTGTTATGTAGGACACGCAGAGAAGAAAGCAGAGGGTACTCAAAAAAGCAAAAGAGGAGAGAAAGTGGAGAAAGTAAAGGAGAGAAAAAAGAAGAAAAAAACCTTCACAGCCAGACATTTTTGTCCACATGAGAAGTTGTAATATTAGCTCATTTAATATATGTCCTCGGAGCCATTACTACTGCTAGAGCACTCCACTTACTTCTGTCATTTCAATGAGCAATTGCCACCCTATTGAGAAACGAGTTGGTAGCTTGGTTGGAGAAGATCGCGTAGTAATATTATTGCGTTTACTAAACTGCTTCATGCACACACAAAAGAAAGAAGAAAATGAGAAAAAACGTGACTGTTTTTCATCATAAGTACATATTATTGGAGTATAACAAACTCCCTTACTCAGCCCAGACCCAGCGAATGGAACTTGGGCGAGAAAATATTAGTAAATGCGAGTCCGTTGACGAGTTATGAAGCATTTTCGACTAAACGCACTAAATGTTCCAGTATAATTGTTTCCTTATAAAAAATAATAATCGCCCCACTAACACCACCACAATCCTGTGATAATATGATTTACTGTTATTATACACCAGTATGTACATACCACACCAGCCCACCATGTCAATAAATTTTTCAATTCCTTCTTGTGCCCCTACCCCATATATTGTTTATGCCTCAAGATGAATATTTAAGTACATTCTTATAACATGGAGTATAACTATAATTATTATCACGGTATCACCACCAACCCTTTAGATAGAATCTCTAGCTACTAGTTATATTACAATGTGCACACTAGCATGAATAAACCCAGTATTCTTAAAACTTTTTTTTTTCTTATCGCAGATCTCTTTATCGATTTTCTTTTAACAGTCTTGTTATAATGATGTAGCACGCTGCTTTGCATCCATCCACTGAATTAAGGAAAAACATGTAGAACTTGGAAAAAATCACAAATTTCGTCTTCATCCTAGTTCCCAGTAAATCCCTTTAAAAAATGTTACCGAAAGATATATGTTGTTGGCTGGTTCACCAAGGTAGATACATGTATAACACCCTAACAATTATATTTTTCAGCCAACTAAAAGCAGTGGGGCTCGTGATAAAGACCTAAAAATCCGGATATCTACTTGAAATAAAAAGATGTTGAAGGGATGTGTGGAGGACCGTGATTTAAAAAAAGAAAGTATGTAGACGCACCTTTATAGCAGATGTACACACTATTCAACTTTAAGAAAAATAGGACAAGGAAACGAAAGAGTAATGTGATGCCTAACGTAACAGGAGAAAGAAGTCAGGTCATATTATAAGGATATTATTATGTGTTATCTCTTAGCATGATTACACGCAGCACGCTGCTGATGCTGTGGTAGTGGCCGTGATACACCACTGGTCTCATACACCTCACGGCACATGGTTCCTCCTAGAGGTATATGAATCACTGTTCATAAAACAAGATTTCACATGGTACACCTCTTCTTATAATATACGCGGAGTACCAGCTAGTCACACATCATGAGAGAGAGAGAGAGAGTATGTGTATTAATATGTATAAGGAGAAAATGTAGAAATTAAAACCTCTTGTGTCGTTGACTCCTCCGTTCCCGTTCTCCTCTTTGCTGTTCGAGCTTAAAGAGTCTTGTTCAATAAGAGTACCTCCGTTAATTCGAACGGCAGATCCGTTTTGCCCGGACGTTGGGAGGCTTACAACCGTTGAAAATCCGACGGGGCTTACTCGGCTTACATCCGGTAGTTCTATCACATTGGTATCCTACACATAGAGAGAGAGAGAAAAAGAAAAAAATGTACCAGAGATTAGAGAAAAGCACACACTCCAGACAAGTATTTAGTAGTATAGGGAGAGAAAAAAGAGCAAAAGCAAAAAAGAAAGAAGAAACATAAGCACAAACCGACGAGAAATAAAAAAGAAGTCGAGTGAGTTGGTTGAAGAAAAAGACGAAGGGAAAAACTTGTAAAGTCGAAGGTATACCAAGTTGTATGCAATGGAACAGAGTGAAGACGTTGGTAAAGTATTATTGCTTATATAACCTGAGTGAGCGCTGAAAAGTGAAAGTATAGAATGAGAGGAAAAGAAAGTTAAAAGAAATATATACGAATTCCTGCAGCATCCCACATGCTCTTTTTCTTCTTATGTGTACTTTTCTAACTTGGAATTCTCATTTTATGACAGTGCTGAACTCTCTGGCTCTTCTTTTCAGACTCATTGAGATACCTATGAGTATATATTTGCAGACTTTAATGTAGGTATTTAAATTGTATAATATATACAACTTGTGTGATATGTGTGTACATATATATAAAAAAAGGAAGCTGGGTAAAACGAGAAACCGAGGAGGAAGGAAAGAGAAGCCCAAGACATGAAAATCATGTTACTTATAGTATTAAAAGCTTTCACCATGTCATCTGACACATTTTGTATAACTCACAATAGGCAAAGTGAGCCACATCCTTGAATACTTATCCCTTTTGAATTTCATTATATGATTATTATCACATATCCATCTACTTGAGCCCTTTAGATTTTGATTTCAATGAAGATAATAACACTTACTCAGGACTGGAACGAGAAACATTATGAATTTTTGCATCAGACACACTACGTATATAATCAGACGTATACACAGATGAAGTGACGCTCCTCTCTTCCTAATATATCACAGATGTGCATATATAGTGCGCCCAAATGCGAGAGGAGTTTGGTGGAGAAATGTTAATGGAAAATTTGCTCATTCATTCATTTAAATATTCTCAGGAATAAATTTTTAGGGCTTAACACAAATATATTTTACCTCCTCAACAAGATTTTCCCATATCATCGCCTGGATTTTCCCACTCCAGGAAATTCTCATCTCCAGAATCAAACGCTAACCTACCTATATAGAAAGCTTTCATGGCAAGAGCGAGACCTAAGTAGATTTATTACAGTTGTGTGGAAAGCTCCTTCAAGAAGGTATTTAATGAAATGCCCGTCCTCTTCTATTCTTCTTTGCAGTGTGGATCGAGTAGCGTGAACTCAAGAGTTGCTTTTGCGTCTTCACAGTGATACTTTATAGGTATGCGGAACAAAAATGTCTTCATCTGTGTACTTATGCTATTTTCGGTATAAAGATGAAACTTTATAGACTTCGTAAAACCTTCTCCTTACAAGAAAGTTATTGTCTTCCTACTAGGATGACACGTGCTCTCCTCTGTCTTTTTGTTTATCTGCTAAAAACAAACGTGCCAGTTCCAAATTCAATACACTTGACAGAGAAAATATAGGCACCTTAATAAATACAATAAAAAACTGTGACAAGTTGTAAAAATAGAGTGTAAACTGATGTAAACATTATTGGAACATTCCTGGGGCCCATATTCGATGATTCGAATTAAATACTGAAGAGCGTATGAAAATACATTACAAAATATACAATTTATTGCAAAAGATGTGACACATCAAGTGTGTTCTGGAATTTAAGTTTTATGATGCTTGAAAATCTTTTGAATCGATTTTTCTTTTCTTCTGCTCTAGACATACATTTTATTTTAGTTAGTGTATTTGCTAACTCTACAGATAACTTTTCTTTCTGTTGTGTGATACATACAAGCTTATCGGCTTATGCTTAGGTATGTGATTTATGGCCGGATATTGAAACATTACAATTTTTCCTCGTGTAGCGTCGTGATGGCATGAAACAGAAATCCTAAACTGGAAAAAAGTGTGTTCAGAGTTTTCAGGTCAATGTGGCTTTTCTGATGCATACATACCTACCTTTTTATGCGTTACATTTGGTTACATTAAATATTTACATACTATATAGATCCATATATAAAATGTGAATGGAAATCTGCACTTTAAAATATACGCTCCAAATTTCAGCAAACATCCTCTTAAAGTATTGAATCTGATCTGATCCAATTTAGAGTTTTCTTCATTCGTATTTCATTGGATTTATATTTCCACTCTTTTGTTTTTCTTCTATCCTTACGGAAAGTGAGAGTACGTCTCATTTTATGAACTTTGCGAAAGTACACTTGATATCATGAGATGAAGTTGATGTATGTAGCAAATTTCTGTTTGTAAACAAAAGATTGTATTAAGATGCAGGTCTCTATCATCCATATTTTATACGTTTCGTAAAAATTTTTAATTAAATGTATCAAGTAAATCTCACTTGAACAAAGAGCGAGCGCACCTACTAAATTCATTGAAGTGTTGTATACGGACGCAATACAACGATACTTTCTGGAGGCAATATCGACAGTGTGAAATGCAAATAAAAGTGGTACAACATTTCGCAATTCTTTCAAATTCTGAGATCAAGATAAATGTGTAATGATATCCATACCAGAATAAGTAGGTTTAAGTATAGTATATGCCATTACAATGGGATCAAGGCATAGTGAATAGCGTAGGAAGTGAAGATCCAAATACTACAGCAGGTCTGTTAACCCAAATAAAAAAGGGAAACGTTTCCTTTTGGTGTTTTTTTTTTTCACATCCAAAATCGAACAATGCCACTATTACTACGGCTGCTGTATAAACACCACACACGAGTAAAATGCTAAAACGAGATAGATAAATTTTGACTCGAACATAATATCTTTTTCCCCACTTCTGCTCCTTGCTGGAATATTCAACAAGAAAAGAAGTAGCCAACGGAGAAGAAGAAGGGAGACAGTTCTTGACGGAATTCCAACCAACTCCAGCTGAGCCAAAAGTGTAGAGAAAAAATAGAAACTACACAGCAAATAGCTATCTTTGAGATCTGCTGAAGCGACCTATAAAAGAATTGTGTAATACAGAGTGTGAAGGAAAAAAAAGCCTAAAACCGACCAGTTTTACAGTTGCAGCAGAGGAGCAATATTGATGTGAATTCTAACACCTCAACTGCAGCAATTGAATTGAAAATCTGGTATGCCTTTTCTTCTCCACTATAAAGAGATTTTCACTTGAATAAAAATGGGAACGAGCGACTGGCTAGTGTGTGTGGAGAAAAAAAGAGAATGAAAATTGGGATGGATGTATTGTACACTTTACAAGAAAAAAATGTTCAGTTCTTTTCCTACCAGCAGCAGTCTCCTACTATTTTATGTTTTTTTTGTGTTTGTATTAAGTGTTATGTATATTTATATTAGGTAGAGCTGCTCTTTCTGCTGCTCTACTCTAGTAAAAGGAAATGTTGCGTTGTATTTAGGTAGCCTCACTTTCACCATCATACCTCTCTGGCCCTGGCTGGGAGAAAGCATGGTGTCTCCTCCTCACTGAGAATTTTCGTGCTTCCACTTCATCCATCCGTTTTTCTACGCGGTGGTGATGAAGACCGCATAATATGAGTTCCGTACTGTCGTTCGTCGTTCGGGAAGAATACACAACGAGTATGCTTACTCCTCTGCTGCAGACATACCTCTGTGGTGATGGCATGCTCACGCATAAATACCTCTTTTTGATCTGCACAGAGGATAGCATTTTATGCATAGTAATATTCCTGGAGACGTCGCCATTCCCTAGTTATAAAGCCCACATCAAAGACGTTTCACCGATTGCGAGGACGTGTGTGCACAGGAGGAAAATTCTACCAAGCAGCGATATGAAAATCAGCGAATTTCATCTGCTTGTTGTCTGCAAGTGTGCATATTCCAATGTGTTTGTTCATAATATGATGAGCACATGTACTGACTATATTACATTCTTAGGTATGTGAAAATTGTAAAGAAAAATATTCTCGGGTTTTATGAAACAAAAAATATGTAACAGGAGAAGAGGCACGGGCCGCTCATTCGTGTGCAGAAACAGGGAAATTCCGGTTTATTAGCTTTTTCAGTGTATCTCTTGAACGTGTATGTAAATGTATTATCTTCTTCTCAAGTTCACACTACATGTCTATCTTATTCAATTTTGTCTTCACTCGAAGCGAAATTCACTTTCAATTTTTAACGTTTCCTTGTTATTTTTCTATCAGTATGGTTGAGAGATGTAGTTCTTCAGAGATGCTCCTACTTGTATCTAGTGGTGTGCATCATTTCACAATGAAAACGAATATGTGCTTAGGCAACTACTCATATTTACAAAACTCCCGTGGCAAGAGTCACTTCTCGTTTTGGTCTCAGCTACAAAATTTTCCTTTTTCGGAAAAAATATGCATATGAATGATCCATAACAGAGTCTCTTCCTCTTCAATCGTATGTAATGTACTTATAGTACTTTCCCTCCCACTAACTTGCTTTATTTTTCTTTTAAGAAATTTGAAGCCTGACGAACCCAAGTTTCCTCTGCATTGTTCACCACAACATCTATCAGTCGAAAAGATTGGTGCACAAGTTTACCACGCATTCTGTCCAATATTTGATAAAAAACAAGGCATATGAATGTGTACTCGTATGGTTAAATTTTCTGACTTAAAAAAATATCTTTTTAAAGTCAAGAGAAGAAACTCTCAAAAGTTTCTAGATCAACTTATGAAAACTTCAACTTTATCAATAAAATTCCGCTACAAAATTTCCCTGAATAATATAGTGCGTACATAGACGCAGTGAATCAGATTAAGGAATAGTACTAAAAGAAGAAAAGAATTCATAAAGGTCTAGTATACTTTCCCCTTCGCATAGCTTACGGATATAATATTTAGTTTCCAACAAGGAAGAAAGTACATTGGGTACAATCAATGCAAAAAATAAACTGAAAGTTTAGTAGATCTCTGTTTACTCTCATGTTTGTTCGAGGCAACCAGTATGACTGCTTCTCTTCGTGGTTTAGCATTAGTATAAACCAATGTGCACTTGATTTGCTTGTACTTCTCGTCATCATCATCATCGCGAAGCTGTGTACATTATGTACATGCATAAATGATCATACATACAGAATGGAAGCTGAGCTTGGTGCAATGCAACCACGTGTATATGTTGAATGGATAAAATATTTTTATGTTGGTTTGTTGGAAGAAGAAAGAAGAGGAAAAGTTTGCATTCAAACTTGGCTGATGGTCAATAAACTTCAATGGATATGGTTTGAAGAGGAAAACTTGGAGAGTATATTTCTTCCATTTACACAAATGTTCCTTATATGTTATTATTATATTATTATGATTACATAAATACATTGAAAATAATATTATGAGTTTTGTGAGCATATATATATATGAAGGTTGACTTGTTGTTCAAGTAGTCTGCACTGAAGAGAGTGGGAGTGAGGGATGGAGTTAGAGAGTAGTAGTGAAAGTGAATAGCTAAAGTAAATAATTTCAAAGAGCAGAATAGAAAAATAAAAGTGGAGACATTTTACTACGTGAGGAGGACGAAATGGGAAGAGAAAGCCACGCATCAATAATAATACATTTTCTTTTCTTGTTTTCCTTCACTTTTTAATGTTAAAGCCAACACAAAAGTAGCAAAAAACGTCATCATCAATGTCAAGGACTTTTTCCAGAAAAGGGAAAAGATGGCTTGTCTGTCACAGTTGGAGTCTGCAGCGTATACAATAAGGGGAAAAAGTAAAAACTGTAAGCTCACGTCGACCAACTTGATGTTTTTCATCATCCCACTGTATAAGTTGTCAGTGGCATTCCATGAGTTTTGTTCGTTCTCAAATGAGCTAGTTGACGATGATGATGATGGTGAAGCTGAGGAAAAGTAAAACTGAGTGAGCTTTGCGAACAAAGTCAACCCATTTTCTTGATTTTCCTCCCGTCGCTATTTATTAAACAAAATGCTGTACGTGATTAACGAAGTTTGGGAGGAGAAGGGACCTATATAATAAAGGTGGAATTTTCATTAAAGGTTTATTTTCCTTTAAGTTTTTCTTCTCTCTTAAGTAATCTTGATATGTCACCAGTCACCAGTCAGTGGAGCGAAGCACTAGTGTAGAAGGAAAATACGAAGAGGCAGTTTCCATCTCTCACTTTCTTCTCAACTTCTCAACATAAAGCAGGAGTAGAAGGTTGACGAAAATGAATAAAAATTAAAGAGGGAAAAGGGTAAAATTTCTTTCACGAGATTGCTGACATGCTTGAACTCGTCGCTCGTTTTTGTAAAAGCGTGTGTTCGAACAGCATGTGTGTTATGCAATCTGTTGGGTACCTATATATTTTGAGACGGTGTCGTGTGAGACTTTTGAGGAAATATGTATGCAGTAACTGCTCTTTGAATAGGAGAAAACTTTAAGCATGATAAAGTAACTTGAAGTAGTTGGCCATTACTGGAGCTCATTTTGTTCTCCAATTTATTTGTATAACGCCTTGACAGTTTTTGATACTTTCTTGCAGAACGAGGAAGTGGTTTATAATGTTCGTCTAGAATGTCATGTTGAAAAGTGAAGCAAAATGCGCCTCAGCAGCACAGGAGATGGCAATTCAAGCAAAACACGACAGTAATAAAGCGTTATGACGTTGCCTGTTGCCTTCTTGGTGGGTTCTGAGTCAAGTCAAGATTCTTTTCAAGCATTTGTGTGCTTTAGGTGAAAAGAGTAAAAAATTTGGATAAATGCGGTTTTTATTGGGCCTAAAAATAAACAACAACATAAATGTACCTCTATTGATTCTAAAGATCTTGCAACGTCAACTTAAAACTCAATGTTACTAATTTGAGTTAAGCACGAAATAGTTATCTTTGTGATAGCACCTTCAATCTTAATCTAGTATCCACTGCTCTAATTAAAGAAAGTGGTTTGTTTTTGGGTTACTCTGTGCCATGTATTTGTGGCTATCGTTCCGTTAGCTGAACAAAGCAAGTCTGGTGAATTAAAACAACTAATACAATGTGGCTTTTGTCAGTCGGTATTTTCGCCAGCCAAACCAAACAATCTTGTACACATCTCTGTTTTTTATACAATCCAGTATTAGTTTCAGTGGTAGAAACAGAAACCACCTGGAATGCCCATGGAGTAATCGTGTAATGATGCACTGAATAACTAGAGACTCTGCTTCCATTGCCACTACTTTCTCTCCATTCCCTATGCTACACTACACAGAAGAACAGACAGGCAGCAAGTCCTTTCGGGTTATTTACTTTTGAGTTTGATTCTTTTCTCTTCCCGGATATTCCCCATGGGACAAGACTAGAAGGGAGAAAGAATCATCGAGCCAAAAGGAAGAAAATGCCGAATCTGAGCCTACAAAGTCGCAGGTTGCCACAAGAGTAATGCACTGGCTCTTCAAACGAATGATAACACATAAGCAATAGGCATTCTCATTTCTTTCAGCTAAAAACAAGAATGTAAACGGGCTTCCAGAGATGTTATCTGAACTCTTCCTTGTTGGATGTAAAGAAAGCTTTTCTTGTGGAGGCACAGAAATTTTTCCATTAAGATCTTCAACCTAAGATGGAAAAAAATCCTGTGTGATATTGGGCAAGTCTCAATATAATTTTAACACAAACTAATATATAATAAATATGGCGACTGTAATATATTGCTATATCTTTGATGAGGTCGACTACAAAGATTTATTTGGATGTGCAAACTAACATACATAAAAAACAAACATCAGACAAGCTAGCCCCTTTTTGAAATATGAGTCCATTTAGATTTATTAGCGAGTCAGTTGTTTGGATACTCCAGAAGGAGTAATGCAGCCTTTCTTTAGTTCCAGCTCCTATCCATAACTGTCTCTTAATGTAGTAGAGAAGAGAATGGGAGCGATACGAAAACAGAAAAAAATTACAATCTCGGTACTACACAAGTGGTTCCCTTCAGCGATCTTTTCTGCTTGAAGGCTTAATGCAGTATGGTGACTACTATAGTAGCAATACGGAGAATGAGTATTTGTGTCTTCAAGAAATTTTACGCAATAAAGCTCACATTTATAACTTGCTGCTATTGTATCAGTCGTCGTCGCCGCACTGACAATGACACACATTACCATCATCTATTCACAAGTTGACAGGGCACAACACACTATATACAAGAAAAGTGTTATGAGTGCAGTGGAAAGGAAATATGTATTTATCAACAAGATAAATATGTAATACCACATAGATGTATACTTTTAGACAAGTATTCTTCCAAAGTGAAAGTCATTTTGCTCTAGGCTTACTCCTATATATACATAATAACTTTCTCCTCTCTCTTTTGGTTTTTGTCAAAAGCACATGCACACTGTTTCACCTCATTCGACATTTACTATGTGAAATGTTAGGGGCAAAATGGCAAAAATGGTCTCTTTTTCGAGTCATTACATCGGGGAAAAGGCCCCCATGTTCTTATTGACTAGATATGCTTGCATGTCTGTACACCATGTGCCCACTTACTTGTGCTTACCAAACCGTAAGATGAAAGCATGTTGATGATAATAATAATGGAGGAAAAGGCAAACGTTTCGGTGCGGAGAATTGAGAAAAAATAAAGGTGGTGAGTGGGAGTCTTGAATCATAAAGGAAAAAAAGATAGAGGCTGCGTGTCAGCCAAAGCAAAGGAAAATAAGTTGATAGTAGCTCAAGAACGTTTTAAAGGATTTTTCTTGATCTTTTACTCCTGCTTTGTGGAAGCTATACACTCATCTCGCTTTCTCCCAAAAGAAAATTCATCTAGGATAAATATAAGAGGCGAGGGGAAAGAGAAAATGAACCGTGTCTCATTGAAGCAAATCATCTTTCACCAGTTATTACTCTTCCGTTACATATATATCTCATAGTATATAACATAACCAGCGTATATGGAACACCTGCAGATGGTTACAGTTACACAAAAAGTTAGGAAAAATATCTAGCTAGGGCTATGCTACTACTATAGCTGTCCGACTCAAGCTTTGTGAACAAAGAAGGAAAAGGATACCCCGATCCACAAATCTGACAGGAAGTTTACTGCTTTATCCACGCATGCTAGTATAACGAAGCAATTGGCAAAGATTACCTTGAAATGAGAATTGTTTTTTAGAAGTTTTCTTATTTTTCTCTCCAGAGAAAGGAAAATTGGTAAATGGAAAAATTGGGATTATTTGAAGGATAGATTTGCTAAAACGGATTTTCTTACATGTTCATCATTTACTCAAGAACAGAAAGCCAATTTGCTTGTGTGCTCATGTATCTCTCCTCTTTTTCTTGACGATGTATACACTATTAACAGCGTATAAGTCTAATTAGCTCTTTTAATAAAGGAAAAGATATTATGCCATGATTACTTAATAGCATCATTCCATGCTTTTGGTGTCTCTAATCATAAAAACCATCTCTGAAGATAAATGTGGAGTAACAAAAACCAAATAAAAAGGTTCAGAGAGTTGGCGGACGTTATCAATGTGCACTATCATCATATTATAGCGATGATAATAAAAAGGAGGAATGGTGAGCGTTGAAACGTGACATGCAGTATAATTTTGATGGGGAAAGATTTCTTGACTTTGGCGTGTTGAATAGTGACTCCAACCAACCTATATGTATAGGTACCTATCCAGCTATATATGCGTACACTGCAATTCTGCTTTCTTCTTGGCATACCTAAACTTTCCCCAGTTACTTTCTCTTGTCAACTTATATCTAAGCATTTTTATTTATATAAAAGATATACGCGACCCTCTGCTATCTCTCTGTAGAAGTTGTACAGAGGTTTTTCATGTGACAATAAACACAATACATGCGTTCAACTCCTGGAGTAAACTTAGACGGATATCCTTGCAGCCTTATCACTTGCTCCAATTTTTCTTTCTAGTTTGCAAATGCGCCATATTATATAGTACTCTATCGTATCCTGCAGCTAAAAGCCATTTATTTTAAGCAGTCTGGAATAGAAAAGGAGGTAGCTATCTGTAATTTTCTTTTCCTTTTTTCACCACTTCATCCACTGTGGTGCACATCAAAACACGCATGAATGTTCCTGAGGGCGACTTTGAACGGTCCTGTGTTTTGAATATCAAACAGGTTGATGACGACAAGAAGTAAAACTTGATGTTTTAATATTTACTCCACGCCGCCCCACCACCATGTAGGGCACGTAATAAACCTTACCTTAAGTGCATACCATATACTAACCATAGATTCAGGTTCCTTGGCTTGAATTGATATTATGTTCATGATTAAAGTAAAAGGAGAGTTTTGATGATGCTCATCCTCTCATTCAACTTCCGCTCTTTCTCTGTCTTGGATTATAAGGATTACGGATTATAAGATGAAACAGCACGTATAACAAAGTCAGAAAATATCAGAGGTTGCAAACCCCATATTTTCATTTTTCGTGACTGTTTTGTGGTCTCCAAATTAGGCCACATGTTCCTTTTGAAATGATATTGTGGACGATGAGAATATAAAAAACATAATTCAAAACAGGACGTGACTGCAAAGTAAAAATATATAATGTTTTATTCTCATTCTTTTCATAAGTAAATGTTCACCTCTTTTCTTCTTACAAGCTATATGCCTACCTAATATATTCTTACGGTAGCAGCATAAGCTGCAATTTCCTCATTACAAAAAGGTTTGCCCGAGTGAATTGTTGTGCTTGCAAATTATTTTCTTGTCTCATCAAGCCAATGGCAATGAATTCCAACCGCGGAATCTGGAAAATACGCTACAACATATATACTCATTGTTATTAGGCTGCCTGCTGTAATAATATACTCCTCTCCACCACACTTCTTGGTTTTGTTGTAACAGAATATCTCGTGCTCACAGAGCTACATATCAGTCACAACCACCCAACCTGCTACTGAGAGAATGATGGGTATATCTATTATTGTTGAGTGAAAGTAGGGAAACACGTGATATTACCTACACAGCATTTCACGCACCACATCCAAAAACCTGCTGCTGCTGCTGGTGGTGGTGGTGGTAAAAGTACAAACATATATACCTACTAATGTGGTACACAGATTGCCATTTAGCTAGCCTCAAGTCACATTTTAAGAGAGGAAAATAAATATCATACTACCTATTTGTGAGGAGCAGGGGATATGCCAGTAGATCGTGGTTACTTTGCCATGTATAAACAAATGCATCACTCTCTGCGCGTTGCTCTCCTACCAACCATTTGGGTTACTTGCCACCAAGCGATTTTAATATGCAGAAGGATGTGTTATATATGAGCCTATTTCATGGTCTTATGAGCAACGAAAATTGTCCTCATTCCTTTGACTCCCTCCTTCTCCTTGTATGCTTCTCGCTTCCATTCTCATCCTATCTGACTAACTTTGAACGGATAAGCCATTCACTTTATTACGGTTTGATGGAGTTGCCTAAAGCAAGTAGAATGCTGCTGAAACTTGAAACAAAAACCAAAGTGCGGGTACATACAACAACATCGCAAAATGGTATGATGATGATGGTGGGAAAGTGCAGGTTTATCTTTTCCGCTATAAAAAGTTACTTGCCTAAAACTGTGTGCTCTCTCGTCTCATGTTGATGATGCCAACTAAATACCTAGGTTATGTATGCATATGCACTACACTCTACAACTTCCACCCTTGTTAATAATGTAAAGCACTTTTAAGAGTGGTTAACTACTGGTGAATAGTATTTACTTGTGCTTGTGGAAAATAATAATCCATATGTAATACCACTGCTGAAGACTTAGAGACAATCTTTTCCCCCCAGTGGCCACATTACAAGTATTACATAATAATAGTATACATCTCTATAATAAAAGCGCTATGGTTCGTAAAGCAAAAAGCTAGCTGTCGAGTCTAGTTTGTTGCATAAAGCACGACACATTTTTTATTTACTCGAAATACCATCAAAATTTTATTATGCTACCTAAATAATGTGAAATGTGGATGCAGACTTGATGACTTCATTCTATTGTGCACTTTCTTCATATTATTTGTGCTACAAATGATCAAACTTGGGATTACATGATGTTCTCATTTAAATCATGACCCTTTACTTTTTACTTTACTGAACCAATACTTTTTCAATTATGGAGTAACAATTGAGAGCTGTATTGAATTTCTGTTATTAGTTATGTCAAAATAGTATTCGGATTTTACAAAAACCCGTGAACTATTCATATCAAAATCATAATCAAATGTTGTACCTATTTTTTCAATCTTTGAAAAGAATCCATACATGTATAGTTGATTACTATTGTGAAAATTGTGAATTCTAGAGTTTCTTTAACAGTGCAGTTTTTACAACACAAATTAATGCAGCATTTCACACTTTATGCTTCTTTTTTTCTCCCTGTTTGCGTTGTGCTTTCTCCAGAAAAAGAAGCATGGCTGTAGAGTCTAGTCTGCAGTCAACATCGTGACCTGACTACAGAATGCTACGCACAAAGAAAAGCGCTGCGTTAGTTACCCATGCGAGTTTCTTCTTCTGTCTATCTCACTTCCTTGAGTTTGCGGTCGAAACCTTTGTGGAATCGTAGCCGGGCTCATTTTCTTCCTTTCCATGTGTTTCGTAATACAAGGAGACTTAAACTTGCCCATGATATTATGAAATTGCTCGCGTTGTTCGTCGGTGATAAAAAGGAAAACCCCTAGCTTCTGCGGTGTATAAAGCTCTGAACATAATATGATATACGCTTTTGGTTGTAGTTTCTACAACTTGAAAATTTCAATGCAGTAGTGTATAGTGCGCCAAATCTTTTGCTACACACTTGCACACATTATACGCATATATTATTTGTACTTTTTAGCTGAAAATTTCACAGGCTCATTCCTACATCCGTTTTGTTACAAGAAGTAGTAAAAGCGGAATCTAAATCAGTTTTTGTACTGTAGTTAGTATACGGTACGTTTCTTGAACAAACCAAGCCAAAAGGAGATAGCCCGACAATGTCTTTTTAAGAACAATGGGAGAAAAGACATGGATTTATTGTTTTTCTCTCGAATCCCTTTGATGCGCTCTCTGAGTGGAATTTCAATCGATTTCCATCTCATTAAAAGCTAGACCTTGCAAATTGGAATCGAATTTTAGTTCTGGGACTCCCTCCCTCACAAATTCTCGTTTCCTCTCTACTATGCTCACTCTTCAGCTCAGCTCAACCTTCTTCATTCATACCAGAAAAAAAAAGCTAAACGAGACAATATTTTACTCTATTCATTCAAGTGCTGAAGAAACACCTTCTCAAAACAGTGAGCAAAATACATAGTAGGAAAGGGAAACAGCATCTTAGGACGACATCCTATTGTAAACTAACAATAATACTTTATCATTATCATTAACGCAGTATATAAGTGAGTAGTACCTTTCGCTTCGTTGAATGTTCTGATTTCTCAACCATTTTCAAAGATTGCTTTCTCCAAGTATAGTTCCATCCAGCTCTATACTTTCTGTCATCTCAATACATCATCAAATCCGCAAAGTACACATTCACAGAAGTATAAAACTTCTTTAATTTCAAAGCGTTTTCCGCAGACAATGAAGACAGTTCTATGCAAGTCGTAGTCTGAGATTCAGTATTAAACTCCGTACTTACTAATCTGTTTCATATAATAAAACAAAATACAATGCATCCAACATTAGGTTTAACGTGTTTGTTCGGGTGTTCCCGGCAAAGAGATTGTAATGATAAGTTCAATACAAGGCGTTACGCAGGAGTAGTCTGTCACTGTCGGAAATTATGTTTCCTTTGAAATCCTCGATGAAGATGAAACTAGATACAATGTGTAATATTAAGTTACATTTAAAGCAGGATTTACAGCCTTCATTTACTTCAATTTTTTCTGCAGAAATATTATTTTCTGAGACAGACTGCTAGTCAATGCGCATTAAAACTCGCTTCGTCTACTTTTCAGACATAAATGAAAGAGGAAACAATGCGTGAGCTGGGTAAATCTTTTGAACTCAACGAATGTAAATGATTGATTTTGTAGTAGTCATTCAATGCCTGGAAATAAAGAGGAAATGTGGAAGGTCTGCCTGGAAAAGGCGCGTTCACGTATTCAATCCCCGTAATACTCTTTATGTGAATATTGAGTACTCCCTGGAATAAAAATCCCTGCTATTAAGTAGGGCATTATGGGCATTTGAAAAAATAGCAAGAAACTTGAGAAATACAAGATCGAGGTATCTCTTTCTGAAAGCGATAGATACAGCTTTAACTCTATTGATCTGTATTACTGTTTTTGTGAAAGGAGCTTTGAAAGAAATGCCCGGGTGAACGAAGAAGAGAAGTTTTCATTGCAGCAGTCCTGCTTGGCATATGGCCTCATTCCACCGTTATTGAAAATCGGAGGAAATCAAGAGTAAGCGTTCGCGGGGAATGTAATAATCGCACACATTTCCTTATTGTGTCACTCTGTGTAAACTTTGTACAGAAGATGGAGAGAAGAAAATGGCGAAAATGTTATGTAATCTTGCACCCCCGCACAGCTCACCGTGCAAATATCCTGAAATAGAAGAGATTGTGGGATATCAGCGGGTGTAATAATGGAAGGATAGGAGGAAACAATCTACAATGGTGTAATATGCACATGTACTTTAGTAGTATCATCTTCATAACCGTATATACATTATACTAAACTGTCTGAAGAAAGCGTGCGCCCTCATGTCTTTGCTCCTCAGCTGTCAGACACAGCATGTGGGTGCCATAATAGAACACTGCTAGTGCCTGGTAGATTTGCTTGACTCCTTTAATTAAAAATTATGTCAACGCTCCCACAAACTCTTGTTCAATACAGACTTTCCACGCAAGTAATGCTGGGTCAATGTAAGGAAAGCATAAAAAGCAAAAATGCAGAATGAGAAAAATCGATTTGACACATTGTAATAATTTTTTTTCTGCTGATGTTAGCGAACAGCTGCAGCTTCAGCCATTTATAATGAAGAATATACAGTTCTTACCTAGAAGCAAAACGTTTTAAATTGCTAACTTGGCACATATCAAATTCCCTCCAACTACTAGACCAAAATTAACTCAACAAAAAGTTGTCATATGTTCTATTGTACAAAATTAATTACGCTACCATTTCATTTCACTCTTCACAAATAATTTTATTAGGATGAATGATGAGCTTATTCTCACGCGCAAGAAGCACTAACGTGAAATAAGACACTCAGGTTTTAGAAATTTGAAATTTAAGCATATAACTTGCTAATGGCATTTCTTACATTTGTTTATAACCCAGTACAATTATTCTCTTTGGCAAGGGGAAAATCTTGTCAAGATTAATTGATCGTGTCAAATTGTGTCACAAAATGTTATAACAAGAGATCTACATTGTGTACCTAATCATATTATTTGATGTCTCAACTGTGCAAGAACGAACATGGGGTAAAAATTGAATGCAAACTACGCTTTGAGCTGTGTATAATGATACATTAAATGTAATCATGCTGTTTCTCTCAGCGTATAACAACCAGTGTAGTGTTTCTCTTTCCACTCATAACCCTTTTATAATATTATTCAACAAGAAGAATCCTCGGATCATGATGATGGCAAAATTCGTTTTGTTCTGATGTTTTTCTTTTTTTTCTGTACTTACCATTCCGTAACCCTTTCCCTCAAGTAGGCTCGTGGAAAGAGCATTACCACATGGAGAAGAGTGGAAACAGCTCATAATATAAAAAAGCGTAGACAGTTGCGGAGTAATCCAATTACCACTGAAGAGAGTATTTCTAATAACAGGGAAAATTGCATCCTTGTGGGACAGTTAAGTGAGCCTTTGCAAACATTGCATATTATACGTACACGCTGAACCTAGTAGAACACGCAGCAGTACACGATGTAAAATTATATAGTACACTTGTATATATTACCAAGGGGTCTGTGTGTGTTACAGATTGCTTGTTGTGGTAGTGGGATATGATGGCTGTGTTTTTTTAGGATGAAGATAGGAACAAGGGTGGAGAAAATTACATGCGTAAAGATAAATATGCACACGTAGGTATATTATATGTTTCACTGATGGATATTTGGAACTCACATTTCCATCCTGATAACATAAACCGTGAACATTATCATATATATTCGACATAAGTATATGATAAGTGTACAAAATTATACTTTAAAGAAATGAACAGAAAAGCTGTGTACCTCATCCTCGTAAAATATCATATGACCAAGCTACTTTTCCCTTCCTACCTCTCATCCTTATACAAAGTGGGGGAACCGTTGTTTGGAACGCCAAAAACATGGAGAAAGGAACAATATTTTTATATGCATGTCTTACTTATTACTACGGAACAACCAGAGAACGGGAGAAAGCAGAGGAGAAACGGAGACAGTGTTATGATATCTTTCCTGGCTTCTAACGATAAGTCTAGTTATACGCTCGTGCATTTTCACTTGGCCATGTTTGTAAGGTTAGGTGGTAAATGTAAGAATAGAAGACTAATGGAGCTTTTATGGTTTGCCTTTTATAATTCAAATGCATATTATACTAATCATAAAGGCTTCCTTTTGGAACAGGGAGAAAGTTGCTTTTGTATTCTTATTCAGTGAAAGTTGTTACTACTTTCTTTTATTACAAAATTAAGATAATAAATGGAATGCAAAGGTAAAGCTAGAAAAGTTCAATGGAAAACTAATGTTCTGATTCTACTGTTCAACAATTGGAGAACAAGCTACACAAGAGTCTTTTGACAATTACAAGTTTATTCTTTTAGATATGAAACTAAAAAGGCAACTAAAAAGGCAACTAAAAGAAGACAAGGAAGGATGTCTGTGATTTTGTCCTGAATATTTTAAAAACTTATTAGGGTCCATTACTAAATTTTCTCGTGTACTTGAGTGAAGATCTTCCCTGCGCATGCTACAAAGAAAAAGAGGGTCAATTTATAGTCAACCAGTGAGCGTGATTCGGCCTATTACATATTTTTGTATAGTTGCCTCTCCCATTTCTACTTCGACATCTGACTCCTGTATCATCAAATCCAACGTTGAAATATGGGCCCACTTTGTAAACATAAAGTCTTGGAGGAACGATCCTACAACAAAGTCACTATTCCACTACAAGGCGAAACATTGTATTGAGTTTTAAGTGGGTACATGGGTGTAGTAGAGTGCGCGAGTGGCTACTATGTGGGATGCATGAGCGCAGCCAATTTCATCACGAATGCACATTTGAGCCCCACATCTTCGCACAGTTAACGTAATGGTAGAGCATCCAGAATGAAAATGAAGTATCATAATGATATGTGATGCCGACAAAATGTATTCAAACCGTTTCACATCCCATCTGGGAAAGAGATTCAAATAGAGAGTTACTCTCAGTCAGGCAACGATGAAGAAGAGGAGTGAGAGATATTCTCTTGACATTTATTCGAGATTGCCTTAGCTTTTTCTAATATTTCAGTGTCGTGCCATTCTTCAGAGTCATTTTTATTCGAGTATTAGCAGTTTATACTACGTGGGTAATAATACATATCAAAACGCTGACTGACGGATTCCTCTTTATATTTGGACATGCTTCTTCCTCCACTCTCAACAAAACGCTACGAGATTTATACAGAAAATACTTAAACCCTCTATAGTATATTTTCTTCCTCATGTGCAGCTAAGCTGATACATACACACACAGAAACTCAAACACGTTTGATGTAATACAACACTAATAGAAATTGCAAGTTGGATGAAAGGCATTGATGAAACCTAAAACTCACGTCTCTGGATTTCTCTACTCGTCAATCCCTCTTATTTCCTACTTTCTCTTTGTCTGCTCTGGTATTACCACTGCTAATATTGTCGAGTTCTACACTAGCCAAGAGCTGAGAATATATGTAAGAGAAAGCATTTGATTTTCTGGTTGGGTTTCTCCTTTCCAGCAGCAGTAGTAGTCTATATGCAATCAGTACACTGCAAACTGTTTCTCCAGCTTTATTATTATTATCATTATAACAGTTGTGGAAAGTGGATATAAATGAACATACATAGCAGTCACTCAACCTTCTCAAAATGTACCAGTGTACCAACACCGCCATCAGTACCACACACACACCATTCGGGATTGACTAAAAAAGAGAGTGAAGTAAGTCAAAAGAACAAGATCACCAACAGAGAAGTGAAGAAAAAGAGACTGGCATGGCACAGCAAGTTGTTGTTGTACCACAAAAGTTACCAGTTTCCAGCAAGCCACACTAACTGTCTTTATGTCTCTGGTTTGTAACTCAGCGAGCTGCTAAATGGGAAAGGATAGTTATTATTTTGCACTATAAAACATGAGATACGTATGAATGAGAACGAAACCATTGCCTTAAAACAACAAGGAAAGGGAAAGTTTTAGAACATATATGCCTATACATGTATTTTGATTATAAATATGTTTAGGTACTTGTATGGAATGATGATAAAGTTGTGAGATGCCCTGAAATTGGGGTGTATATTTTTTTCAGAAACATTCTTTTACTTTCACTCTGTCTGTCTGTGTCCCTTCGTCTGTGTGTTTTTCAGCGAGTAGAAAAGAAAACAACGCGAGGAGAAACAAAAAACGAATAAAAACAAAAGAAAGTCGGGAAGTAATAGAAGTAGCTGTATGTTTTATGATGATGTACGTAGTACACGGGTCCTATTTTTTATATTTTGAAGCAAAAAAATACGAGAAGAATAGCGGGATAGTAGTGGTATGCTGTGGCCTTCATGTAACAGATAGACAAATCGCGATACTGTTGGCCGTAGTTGTAGAAGTATTGCTAGTTCTAAGGGAGTAAACGGCTTTAGGTTCTCTGTACGTGTCATGTGTTCACAATATGAAGTTTGGAAATGGATGGTAGGAGAGTGAGGAAGAAATGGAAGAAAAAGTGTGTATCGAGTCTGGAGAGAGATTGCGAACAAGAAGGCATGTCAGGAAGATGGTATTTAATAGTGGAGCTTCGCTATAATAGGTAACATTGGTGACGGTATCTTGGTAGTATCTCGAAAGATTCTTGGATACCCAGTTCGTAATATTGTATTCATTCTACTCTATAACAGGCACATAATTCAGCAGCAGCAGCGGCAGAGAGTGTACTTTGGTCAGAGTCAGTTATCAACTAAGGCACATTAGTAATGTAGGTAGCGACAACACAACAAAATAGTGTGTGTATATTTGCGCTTATCGTCTAACTTATCTTGCATTTCTTCTCCTGAAAGATATTTGATATAATAGATACTACAGCGTGTACGCTTTTTCAGCAGTGTGTTGATACATTATTATTAGTTACTCGTGTGTCGAGAGTGTGGTGATAGGACATTATACCATCGGGGAAAGTATCATCTTTTTGTCTCCTCGCCTCTATCTGCGAAGAAATCTCGCCCGTCTCGTTTTATTGTGAAAATACAAGAAAAAAAATATCACATGGGATGCTCTGTGTTTATTTCTTCTTCAATATCATTTTTCATCGTTCCTTTTTTTCCACGCTCTTTTCCTCACTGTCTTTTGTCACTGCTACAGTATGTGTTTCACGACCCGTACTAGCACTACCCATGGACTGCTTTTACTCTCGTATCTGCAGACAGGCTACATTACACTGAATGTTTTCACCTTTTTTATGATTTTACCTTCCCTTTGCCAAAACAGCGGAAGCAAAACTGGAATGGAAAACTTTCTTCTTCTTGTTGATGGCTTAGTTTACTTTGCAAAACTCTCTCCCTCTTTTTCCGAGTTATTGCTTTTACTTGAGAAAATTTGTTGTGATACGAAACGTACATAGTTTTGATGAAAACAGATACATTATTGAGATCGAGATCGTAGTTTCATATTCGGGAAAGAGAAGAGAAAGCGAACCGAAAATAACAACAACAAGAAAGTTTTCCTTTATTTCCTAAACCGGCCTACTACACTTTTTTTCGGAATATTACATGAGTAACTACAGAATATGCCTAAGAAGACAGCGAGGCAGACAACATTATAAGAGGAAGAGGAGTAATGTATAAATTTTTCAGACTTTTTCCTCTTTCTAGAGTGGGACTCATCATCCAATGAAGTAACTTTATTGTGCATGTTCTTTCGAGCATAGCTAATGTTATGACTGAGAGTCACGACGGTTAATGGCGGTCGTCCTATTGCATATACTTTCATTTACTTTCTTGGTGACATAGTTGGGCGAGATTGGAATGTTCTTCTAATGGTGACGATAATCATAAACATAATGATATAGCAGGAGTCGAGTAGTCGTAGTTCTTCCAGTGGAGAAAGAGGAAAAAGTAAATTTTTGATTTTGTCGACGAAATTGACTTACAAAAGTTGTATCAAAAGAATTTTTCTTTAAAACTTCAAGTAATTTTCCATTAGTTGTTAGTGGGAAGAGGACTCCCACCACTCTCGCAGTGTAAAAGTGAGCATGTTTTGGGTTCTTCATGCGTGAAAAATGTGTGTGGTGAAACGAAGAACGTTATATGTTTATTCAGCTACATATAGTTTTGATTGCATGGAATACTTTTGGGTTTAAAAACTCAATGGCTACATTAGACCACATATATCTTCAGTAGAAAGGTGTATGAGTAATATGAAAATCAAAAAAATAAAGTAGTATTCTTCAGGTAAAGTATAGGGAGGAAGCGGCTTGCCATTTTTAGAGGGAAAAAACTTTTTTCCATAAGAAACTCGTAAATTGCATAAAGAGATAGCGAATTCAAAGTTGGATAACGTACCATTTTTGTAGCCTTTTTTTCGCTGTCTCTCATTCTCTCCCTCTGTCTCTCGGAGTCTTTTCAGAGTCTCTTTCTTTCTTCCTGAACTCAGTTTCCAAAGTCTGATAAAGTTTGCGAAGGTATGAGATTAGGCATTTTTTGTCAACATGCCAGCCATGTTTGCTCAGTGGCTGAGTAGTTCAGGTACGTAGGAGCAGGAGAAGAAGTAGTAGATCTCCATGCATAATCTGTAATTTGAACAATTATGGAAGATATTCGCGGGGAAAATGCCAAAATGTTTAGGCCGAGAGAGGGAGAAAAAAGAAGTGTGTGAGTACACGACAGTGTGGTAGTTAAAAAGAAGGGGGAAAATGTTTTTTTCGGCTTGGCAAGTTCTCGCCACTTTAATCGGAATAAAGAGAGAAAAAACTAAATAAGAAGGTGCATTAGTGGCTGTAAAGGTGTCTGTTTATGACCTAAATTTTTTTATGGAAAATAAGCTTATTATATATTTCTTTTTTAAGTAAAGTAGGCAATGAATTTATTAGTACACATATTTTGTGCCATTATAGTTTCACACATGTCAAAAGAGTAAAAAATATATTAGCAGTATATATTAATTACGTATATGTTAGGTTATAGAATGTTGTGCTCATGTGCCATGTGCTCGTATAAGAAAAAGGTCACAAAGATTGTCACCAGTGCTTTTCATATGACATGCCTTAATTTTGAATATGAGGAAAGAGAATTAATGAAAGTTAGCACAAAGCAGTTGTGTGTAGTTAAATATATTGGCTCTCTGAATTCAGCATAGATAAGTTTCCTTGCTGGGGAAAGTTTTCTTCATACTCTTGTACTCATGCAAAGGAATGAAAAGATGGAAAGAATCTTCACTGTAAGGTACCATGTACTACCACACCACCCCATCCATGGTTTTGACATTGCTCAATAAATTACGAATTGAAAATGAATAGTGGCCACGCATAAAGCTCCGTTCGAAATGAAATGTTTCAGCATAGTTGAGTAATTTTGACCTGGTAATAAATCATTCTTCTGTGTTCCATTTCATAAGCTCAAAACTTATAGGCACTTAGCGTACTTTGATAGAAATGGATCTACACTTTTTCAATGCAAAGTTGAAACGCTTCTGCTCTGCTATCTTCTTGGGCTCTAATATCACATTCAGTTAGATCCGTTTTAACTGCGAGGCAGTTTTGTGGGATCTCGCACTGGGTTCTCCCGTAGATTTGCATAAAGTTTTGTGTTTTCTTATGGGACCCACAACTGAGAAAATTGATAGGCTAGGAGCAAAGGAAAATATTATTGCGATTTTACTTTTTTCATTTCCTTTCTTGTATTTTTTTCTGAATGAGTTCAAATCAGTGTAGTTAGGAAATGACTGGAATCTCACTTATTCTGGGTAAAAGGTTTATAAAATTGAACAACATTTTTTGAAGGGCTGGATGAGAATTGGGAATATCAATTTTCATGAGAAGCACTAAAAGGATGAAAGAATTCTGAGAAAGTAAAATGAAAATGCAAGTTTGGAGTAAATATTGTTTAGTCAGTAAAATTCTTTAGATGACACATGCGTGACATAAAAGCTGACTCGTCGGTTACACGCAATACGCCCTAAATAGAAGGCTTTACCTCAGTTTGATTCTTTCGCATCTGTAAATAACAATTCTAGCTTTTTGTAATCAAACGCGCTTATTAATAAAAATCTTATTACTGCTTCGTTTGGCTTTGAAAGTATCAATCTTTTTTTATTCACTTTCTAAATTGGAATTCAACTTACATAAGCAATCTGTCACATGTAAATAATAATGCATACTTTTATAAAATTGAGTCATTCTTGGAAAACTACAATGTGAAGCAGCAAAAACATCGTGTATGGAATTCTTGTAACCGCATAATTTGTTTCTTACAAACTGAAATAGTCAACATCTTTTTTACTGAACTATAGAAAAAAGCAGCTTGCGAAATGTGTTCCAAATACATTCATTCTTTGTGCCTTGTGCATACTTTTTCAATTCTTTCCTATTAACTTTTCTGGATAGTGCTAAAGCTTGTAGCTTTTATCTACATCTGAATTGGAGATGAACATATTCAAACGTTTAATTCAAGAAACTGGTTCACTATCCCTTGGAGAATCACATATGCGGAGCAATTAAATGAAATGCAAGTCATACAGCTAACCATTTTACCCACATTATACTCCAGCATCAAATTCCCTAATCTGAGATTAAGATCCTCATTGGAGAAATGATAATGAATTTGTGTCAGCCGCAAAACAACGAGATTACGTACTCTAAAAGTTCAATTTTACCAAAACGAACCTGCTGTATTCACACATGCGGTTGTTGGGTTTTTTTAGTAAAGTACCTGTGTGTTAATTTCATGCCTACTTATTTTAGTGTCACAAAAATTGTATACAAAAGCTTGATATAAAGTACGTACAATGTTTAGTATGACATTTTTTAAGTTGCGTGTTCATGGATTATAATAATTTCCCCAATGCTTAACATTTTTTACAAAATGGGCTCATTGGTATGCATATGCTTTTCCTTTTTCAGAAATGTTCCTCAAGTACGGTAAATGTTTTACCTAAACCACTTCCCCAAAAAAGTTATCTTTATGTAGTTTGAAAAGTGCTCCTTAAAAGTCATTGTTCGTCGAAAAAAGTTAAAATGAGATTGAGCCACACAATTCAATATGCTGTTTGATGATGATGATGTCGGACGGACTCCATGTATCTCCCAGACAAAGAGGTCATGCTAAACTGCGCTAACGCAAATGTATGCACGTTGTTTATGTTCCCCATACGTAGTTTCGCCCTTTGGCTATAAATGTCCACATTAAATATTACCGACCTACTAACTCGTCGGTTGGGAGGAGGAAACAAGCGGTATAAAGAATCACTGCCGTCATCATACACAGTAACTTTGGTTATGGTCCGTTCACGGGAAGAATAGTTTTTTTTTACTTTCACCCGCCACTAAAACTACCAGTAATACTAAAACTACCACTACTGAACTACTCTTCTGCTTTGCAACTACTAACTGCCAACTGCAGCAATAGCATTACCAGTCGCATTGCAAAAAGGTAGTTGTTCGAAAAATCTTCTTTGTGAACAAAATATTCTATGAAGTCTAACACAACTCTCGAGAGAATTTGATGATATAGGTTCTGCGCGCACTTCCACTTTGTTTTATAACTGCCGCATACAGCTACAGAGAAATCGGAAACACGGCAGACTACCATGCAAGAAGACTTCTAACCTCATCTCCCTTCTCAGAAACACAACACAAAAACTTTCACCTGCAACTTTATTTTTTTCCTTCAGTTATGCTTCCATAGATCTCTGCTCGATAAATTAGATAAAATGGTAATAGCAGCGGATGGTTTACTGAAGTGGGTGAAATGGCGAGGCTATACACAATCTTGTCAAATTTCACCTTCGGCCTACAAACAAAATTGTGGATGTTCAGCCCAGAAAATAGAGTGTATTCTGTACTTTAGTAGAAAATTCTAAAATTTAGAGGAAGATAAGTAGGACATGCTGGCTGATTGTGAAAAGTGGTTTTGGATTTAAAAATACATACATAACCAGTCAAAGAAAGTAAAGCAAAACCGAAATAAAGCTGTAAATGGTCAAGTAGTATACAATGAGGACTTTAAACTTCGTTACTAGAAGAATTGAGAGAATTGCTTTTGAGTTGCTCTATGGCAGAAATCTTCCCACACCACAAAATTAATCTCAGCGAGTGAGTCTGTTTATCTTTTTCAGGAATGGTGAAGCAGTACATAATGCAATTGTATGGGAGTTTGTTATGGTTGTCCACAATCAAAAAACAAGAGAATAGCGAAAACTTTTTAAAAGTCTCCAGTGATTGTGAAAGGGAAGAGGAAACTTTTATTATGTCAACTATTAATGTCAACTTCCAAAAAACTTACGTTTTAGTGTTACCTTTTTAAGCTTTTTTGTTTTCTTCCTGGAACTTCATTAAGTTTACTTGTATTTTCAACATAATTTTACTATGAAGAATCTCGCTCCCCCATAAATTCATACATATATATCTATACTCCCACCAACAAACTCCAAACAATCTAGTTTTTTTTTATAAATCTCTCTGTTATTTATAAACCGTAAGCTTTCTCCCAAAAAAGGCATAAAACTTTGGTTTGTTGTTTACTTTCTCCCTGCTTATGTGAAAAAATTGGGTCGTTGTAATCCTAAAAAAGAGATTCTCGTGCAGAAAAAAATATCTTAAAGCTTTTTGTGCTGTATTTATTTCGATGTACTGCTATGAAACTTGCTACTACTGTATCTTGCTTTTTTATTACTTTCACTTTTCTAGCAATACTTTCTCCATGTTTCATATATTGCATGCATGTATTCATTCTCGACTACTATCTGCATTTTGAATCAGGATATTTTTTGCGAAACGTGAAGAGTGAGGAGTAGGAACGTCACAAAGTTATGACACCAGCACCACCAGTGATGGCTGAGGTTGAGCAGCAGTATCAGTTTATATCATCGTCATCATCATCCTTGTATCTGTACGTAGTTATGTGTACTTACACAACCAGAAAGAAGCAAATAAGGCCAGCTTGGTACTTCTACTACAAAGTAATAAAGAACACAAGGAGTGGAAAATGAAAGCAAAAGAGAGAAAAAAAAAGAAAGACAGTCAGAGAGGCAGTTGTTCCTTTTTTCTTCTTTTTCATTCAGAATTCAGATCAGTATCTTCTGTTTTTGTATATAAAAAGACATGAAGATCACTCACGTCAGTCGGTTGCTTTACGATGTCAAGACCTTTCCTCATGTTTTATATGAAAGAAAAAGATAGAAATAAGAGCGCAAAGTAAAAGTTATACACTATTTGAAACCATGTTTCTATATGATTGTGTTTTTTACGTGTTTCTTTTTTAAAAAATGTTAGCTATTTTATATACCATGTAAGTAGAGTAGCTCCAGTTGGCTCTTCTTGTCGTGTGTGTGTGCTGTTGAATCCTCTTTGGGTTCATAACAACATATGGCACAAGCCACAGTATGATGTGTTCTTTAGCCCTTCTTTTCTCTTTCTTGAGTGTTGTGGAACAGGGGAGGATCAACCTTCATTTCCAAATAGAATTGCGGTAATATGCAAAAGCTCATATAAGCCATTGAATGCTGGATTCCCTACCTTTTCTCTGGACTTTCTCAAGACAACTACCTTCTGTAAAACATTTGTCGAAAGTCCAGGCATTTTACTTAGGTGGCCAAACAACACACACAAGCTGTGGTAATCCAGCCTTTTTATGGATGCTTTTCAGAGAAGACGACGGGTCGTGTTACAAAATCTACTTGAATTAGAAAATGGAAGATTCAACCCATAAGATGGACACTGTAGGAGTTATGTCAAGAAGGTTTTACTTTGTGTTTTGTAATATGTTGTGTGTGTGATCACTTTTCTCCATTTTGTATTTTCTTTACCCTAGTGTTTTTCTCATTTCCTTTTAAAAGTTTAAGTGACATGTGTGGTCTGAATCAATGGGGACAATGGTGTTGGTCTTACATAAATTGGTTCCAATTTTTCCAAGTCTGTGGGGTATGTGAATATGTCGTGGGGCATAATATTTTCAAAGAAGAATCTTTAGTACTTTCGTCCTGCTGGTTCTTTTCTCAAATTTGAGGTACTCTCTCTTTGTGTTTATAGTATTACTCACGATGATTTCTAGTGATATGAGAGTAAAAAGCAACAACATTAAACACAAATACAGAAGGAAAACGATTATATTGAGCAGAAATAGGAAAAACGGTTGAAAGATCTAAAGGAAACTGTTTAAGTGCCTATACTATGTTGCATTGCCATTTGAAATGATTGTTTGTTGTTTTCTTGTTCCCGTTCTGCCTTCCATTCGGCAGAGCCTCTTAATGGCTGTCTCTAAGAATTGTAAATATTGAGCTTGTACTATAAAATCTACTAGTGAACCATGCCAGACTACTAAAACGAATTCGTTATATATGTGTATAGAGGTATGGATGAACTTTAACTGCAAATGGTAATGGGTTTGCTGCTGATTCTGGTCGTCTGTCTTTCTTCAGAGGGAAGAACAAACGAACACCAAAGATTTCAGATGAAAGTAGAATGTGTTGAGGAGAAAGTAAAGTCCTGATCCAAAAAATGCACGTGTGTCTTTCTTCGTTCCCTCTCTGAATCAAAATGCAGTGAGTTTTGCTAGTATAGTTATTAGAATTACAATAAAACTGAAGGCGATGCTGTTTGGACTCTGTTTCGAGCTACTGTTTTAGCTCACGAATTCGATCTCGCGTTGAAAAAGAAACAAAAAAAGACCGGGAATGTAGTAGAGAGGATGTAAAACTAGAGGGGAAATAGAGAGACACACAAATTTATGCAATGCGTATAAATATACCTATGCACATACACCTATCTAGATATACGTGTGTATTTTAAAGGTACGAATTTTATTGGTGGAGACGGTCTCGCATATTATTTTTTATTCAGGAAACATGCTGCTCTAAACCATGCTCATATTGCATTAAGAGTCCAAGTTGAGTTCTTTGTCCTTTAAACAAGTTGTGTAATAGTATATGTGGCAGGAATAAAAAGAAATCCGAAAAAGAACTAGCAGTTCAATTGTAAAACTAACTGCTACAGAACCGCCTCTTTCTTATTTTCTCTTCATACAACGGCACCAGCAGGTCTATACTTCTGCTTATGGTATGATATGGAAGAAAGTACCATTTCCCTTTCCATTCAATATATTTTTACCATGCGTAGTTGCATACATGCATTATAACTGTGTACGCTCACTTGATAGATTTTCAGATACTCCTCACCGTCGACATTGCCGTGGTCGTCGTCTATTTCGACGTTGACTACTCACGTCCTGATATCATAATGGAAATACGGAAGCGTAATGATGTACAGGCAAAAAGAGTAAAACAGAAAGTTTATATATCATTCTATATTATACTGCATAGCTGCTGATACAGACATGGATGGCATCTGTAAATGGTTTTTTTTACAGGAGAACAAACGTTCTATACTGTTTTAGAAACTTATAAAGCTTTATTTATAACAGTGCCACATTATGTGTTTTCGTAAGCACATACAAGGCTGAAGATAAATTTGAATTGCAGGAAAGAAGAAAAATTGAAATCAAACGGAGATGTTTCCTCCTTTTGTTTCTCACTGATTCTTCCCCCCTTATTTTGCCTTTGGGAACCAAAATAAGGTGTACATATCTTTATATTTATCTATGAATTATGTACATACCTATATCATTCATCTTCACATTAAAGTTACCTGAAAATTCTAGTTTAAAAAAGCAGATACCAGTAGACTTATATCTCTCAGTATTCCTTAAAGCGCTAAATACATATTTTAGTGAAAGTGATTTGGACTGGCAAGAGACAATTCTTCCATTTACTTCAATTTTCACAAAGGATCTCAACATACTATATTGAACGCATGTTTTCACTCGCTCAGTACAAACTACAATGGAGTGAAGCAAAGAAATTCAACTGAACGTTATGAATTGCCCAATTCCAATAAGAAGTGGAAAATAACAAGTGGAAACAACTTGAGCTGCGTTTGATAAATGGTCTTTTGATATTAAATTTACTCTAAAACGGGGGAGAACGAGTCATGTATGACATTTGCAGCAACCACACACACACACTCACAGACTGCGTAGCACATGCCAGTTCTACCGCACTTGCAGTGTTGGTTTTGTTGTACATCTCGCCTCGTACCAGTTCAGCAGCAATTTTAAGAAGAACAAGTGGTTCGGTTTAGTTTAGTTAAGGACAAAACGGCAGACAAGACTCCATGGATTACGATAAAACAACCTGCTGGTATTGATGATCATTCCGCATACGATTTTTTATAGATTCTTCCACATTTAATGCAAATCAAAAGGACATAAAGAGAGCAATAACAGACGAGTGTTCGTGTCCTCTTTTTATTATTATTATTCCTCTTGAATTGGCTATGTGAAAAGGAACTATTAAATAAATTTTATTGGAAAACTGGAGACGGCACGGTAGAGATGTTGCTGATATTACACAGGACGTTGTTGTCTGTTTTTAGCTTAAATAGAGTTTCTTTCAATCGATAGCAGTTGTGTATCTGCCTAAGACGAGAAAATCATGTTTTATTACTCCACGTTCCTATCTTGAAAAGGTTTAAATTGAATCGTTTTGGAGAGCATGTTTAAAACTTAATCGTACCTCGACAATCCTCCAACTTCTTGGATTTGTTCATTGTAAGCAAGTTTACTAAAGAATAGTGCAAAAGAAACTAGCATTCTAGAAACTTTTACTAGTTAGTTTGTATCCATTTTATGTCCCTACTTACTCTAAAGAATATATCTATAAACAGTATACACACGACATCGTCAATCATCATTTCGTGGGCTTTCATCAGAGAAAGCCATCTTGAAAAGCAACAAGCCGACGAAGATGATGAAGGAGCTTTGTCGCTTATTTTCTCCCCTCCTTGCGGAGCAAGTATTTGATTGAACCTTAATTTGCTTTACTAGGTAATAAAATAAAGAATTATAGCTTTTCATCAGGATAATAAAATATATTACTAGCAAACGGCTGTATGTAGCTCTAGTTATTTTTATTTCTTGTGAATAGAATGCGTACAAGACGGCTTTCATCCATTTAGCCTATAAAAATAACCTATATACTCTATAATAAAACGAACTACAGACATCTCTTATCATCATCTTCGCGTTTCCTCATATGTCTATCTACATCCCACTTTTTCCAAATTCACATATTTCTGAGAATACGCGGAAGTTCTTGCAATCGAATTAGGGAAATAGCTTGAATATAGGGAAATGGAAAAACATGAATGCATAAAAAGTTGCAAATTGCGAAACAAAAAAATAGAAGCACAAGAGATGGTAAAAGTATATGTACATTTATGCATTTTACCAACCGAGTAGTGATGTAAGTGCATCCTCACATTCTTCAGCTCTAGTGGGAATGCTACCGCTTGCTTCCGTGTTGTGATCGTTTCATGCTAAGCGAAATGGTAATAGTAATCGAGTAGGAATAATAGAGCGTACTAAATTAGCAATTCGTATACTTTATTTGTTTTGATACTCGGAAGCAATATGGTTCCATTTACATTCTTGGCAATACTTTCACTTTTTACAATACCAACAAAACAAATTGTACCTATTACCCACACAAAAGAGACCAATTTGCTCATCATGATCTCCCCAGCGGTTTCTCGTATCAATGAATACTTTCCATGGCTTTCTTAAAAGAAAAACCCAGAAAAAAGCAAACATGCAGGTACCAAATAACACACAAATGCACATCATAAATAATTGCAATTCATTCAATGAAAATTTCATGTTAATTTTTCATACAACAAAACGCTACTCATAAATTTTAAAAAAACTGCACATTTAAAATATGTGACAATCATTGATATTGTGTAGTAATTGGAAAATAAATTCAATAAGTTTTATGCGATGCATGAAACCGTTGCAAACATCGCTTTATAATAATACTTCCAATCTTACTTTCACTATAGCTAAGGTATTTATAAGCAGAGAGCTAAAATGAAGATAAGCCAAACTACAAATTATATGCATGAACTAAAGAACACTAGCTTACAGAATAAAAACAGCCTATGTGCGTTAACCTAAATATGCTCATTACATAGAATATTAATTGTACCGAGTTCTTGTAAATGAGATAGTCAACGAGAAATGGCTGAAGGGAGCTAAGGGTTTCTTAAGATAATCGTGGCTTGCCGAGACGGAAACCTCTAAATAAACAAAGAAACTGTGCCTCAGGTTCTTTTACTCTGTTGAAGTCAAACTTGAGAGACTCTGCTTCGTATCAACAATAGAAGTGTATAGAGAGTGGGGCTCTGCTCGAACAACTTCCTTGTCTTATTAATAAGCCATTGCATCAGTCCATTTCGTAGCAGCACTACTCTTAAGTCTTGAGTAGTGGTGGTTTTGTGATAGGGTGTCTATGCGTGCGTACGTCTGTCTGTTTTATGCTTTCTGTCCTGGAGAAAGAAAAATTCAACAACCCAACTTCCTTTCGCTTTGCGTTCCTCTCTTTCTCCGTATTTTCCTTCTCATTACTACAAGGAAAAAGGATAAGAGCATTTTTTTCTCTTCTTACTGTTCACATTCCCTTTCCGTGGTCTCTCTTCTTGTATTAATGCATGCACATTAACTACCTCTTAGGTAGTGCATAGGAAAAGTGGGTGGGCTTCAGACAACCAGGCAAGGCATTCATCTCTTTTTTTTTCTCGAGATTTGCAATTTAGACGTGAAAAGAAGCTCTGTTTACTTTCATGTGAGCAGAGATACTACAGCATACCTAAATTCATTTCCTATGTATGTTCAATCTCTCTTTTCAAAGTACAAAATATATACTCTCTGTAAACTACGTTGAATTAAACAAAGTCATACACTAGCAGGCAGGCAGACGTTTAATATGCAGTCTATTTGATTACATTTTCATTTTATTTTCGACATGCTTTAATATGCATTCCGGTAGTAGTGTTAGGGTTCTTCTACGTATATACACAGCACATGGTTATACTACTATGTTATATTCTACAAAAAAAGCACATACAATTAGAAGTAAAAGTTAAGGAATAGTAATTCGGGAATACAATGAAAAAGTCTTTGTTGTTATATAATGCATCTAGTTACTCAAAACTTCCACATCCCATCCATTTCTTTTTAATAATATTAAGGAGAAAGGATAGGCACTCACTGAATTCATTTTCTTCTTTAGTAACATCCTTTTCTTTTCCCCTTGTATCGAAGTACTGAAATTGTCTGTATAGAAGTATATATAACAAGGGAACACTCTGCTAAGAAGTAAAGCTTAGAAAATGGGATGATTTTATGCAAGATATATGTATAAGATTAAAATTTTGCATTTAGGATGTGTTGGTTGCTTACATTCGTTTTGTTTTAAAAAACGTTAAAAATGTGGTGAAGGAAGAGGTGCATTTTTATCTTCCGGGAAAAAAGGAGAAATACCAGATTTGTGTAATGAACACACAAAGAAGATATACGGCTTTTGTCTCTTCTTACTAAAATCAATTTAGTCTTAATTAAAGTCAAAAGTTTTAGCATTCTTTCGTCTGTACTTAATTCTAATAGCTAGGCTTAAAATGGAATCCCCCTGAAGCAACCAACCAAAACAAGCAAGGCAAGAACCATGAAGAGAAGAGTGTAGTAATAATCAGTATAAAAATATACAAGGCGAATTCAGGACAAGGCAGAATAGGGAAGAAAAAAATAAGAAAAAAGGGGTTTCACTTGTTTTCTTACCCTAACCGGCCTAACCTCTCGACGACGACGAAATCGTCTGAAGCTTTCTCAAGCTTCACTCTCTTTCACAATGATTTTCTCGTGCCCACATTACCGCTACAACATCCCACCAATATTACTTTATTATCTTACTTTGTTTACAGAGTTCTAAACCAAGCATTTCTTTCAAATCCAATGTGCCAAAATCATTACTAAACTGTGATGTCTTCATTTGTCTTCTTAATACTCACATTAAACACAAGCATCTATAATAATAATAATGGTACATTCAGCCTTTCACTTGACTGGCACATAATATGCATATATAGTAGAGAGGAATTCTTGGAGCAAACTCAAAAATATTATATTTATAGCCTTCTCATAACATGCAATACTTTTACGCAGGTCGGTTTCGTCTCCATTTCACTTTCACTCTCCAAACACGTCGTTGAGGACAATCTAAGCTGAAGAGAAACAGGGTTAATAGTAAAGTTGTAGACATTTTTTCCGAGACTTCATTTCTTCTCTTTTGTTTTAAGCACTACAATCATCAGCACAGCAGTGGCAACATAGTCAGCAAAGCAAAACAATGTTCGTTTCATGTTTGTTGAATGGAAGAAAGGAAACGAGAAAAGGAAAGAAGAAAAACGAAGTTTCATTTCGTCGTCTCAAGCAGACACGGAATCAGATTGGTTGTGAAAGGATATCCTCACTCCAATACCATACACTCATATACCATCACTCCATCTTCTTCTTCTTCTATTTCCTCCTTCACTCATACATTCGAGACATCTTTCCTATAAGGTAGTAGGCATAGTTGATAGTTGTAGCAGTTCCAGTTCTGTGGATTAATGTCAGCGTGGGACATTGACAACTGATTTTCACAGAGGAGAGACACAGAGGAAACGAAACTTGCGAAGAAGAACATTTCATGAGGCACAACCGATACATGCCTACAGCCTTTAGGTACATGTAGCGAACTGATACTATTGCTAATGTCACTTCCAATACCCCACTCACACAGTTTAGTCTTTTTTTTATTTTTTCCTTTCTTTTCCCTTTGATATATAAACTGCTTTAGTATCCAGTTACGTTCATAATGACGCGTAGTTTTGCTTCTCTACTCTTGGAATATTATGTATAGGTATCTATCACCCAAATATTTTCCGGCTTTAGTTGAAGGGTCATATATAGTGCCCAAGAAATATCTCTATAATCCTTCCTCCACTGAAAGTATTTATGTGGCTGATGGGCAAACGCTGTGATTTTTCTATACATCCTCATTTCTCCACATTTTCGTTTCTCTTCCCAGGGCATTGATATTGTGTCATTCCTATGTCACATAGAAAATGTCACATTGTCTTCTCAACGATAATTTTATAGCTTGTGTATATAGGCCCTGTTCTCTTTGGCTCCTTTTGCCTTTTTCTAGTAAAACATCCACTATTATTACTCCGAAAACATAATATGTGCTTTAGCATGTATAGTTATAGAAGAAGAATTTCTCTGTCTTATTTTTCAAGGAGAAAGAAAACTTTAAGAAGAGAAAGTACATATTATATGAGTCCTTTTATATGTGCCAATATCACTCTCAAGCTACCACCGCAGAAGTAGCATTGGAATATCATTGGCAGACAACGCCGTTAGTTCTACTTCTCTCTGTGTGTGCTGGATCTTCTAACCTAAGGTTGTTCTTTAGAAGATGCTGTACTTTTGCAACCGTGCACACTGCACACACACAGAGCATTTTTTTCGTCTTGTAAAAGAACTCCGTTCTTTGCCCAATATACATAATATACCTACGCATTTATACTTTGATCAAAAGATCCATATAAATGTATGTGCTTATATCCTCTCCTTTCTCTACTTCCTTTATTCGATTTCTTCAAAGGTCCTCCTCCGTTTTTCTTCGGTTGTTACCCCCTTTTCTCCTTCCTCAATCATCTTGGGACTTTTTTGTGAGTTGCTTCCCTCAAGATTTTCAATACTACTAGAACCACACACAAAAACTTGTGTGTACATCACATCAGTCAACAGCAGAGTAGCAATAAAATAGCTTTGTGTTTTTTGTCTACGCACACATACATACAACATCTAAAGGGAACAGAAGCAGAGTATTTTCTACAACCCGTTCTTTTTTCTAGAAAAATACTACATTAAAGTAGTAACCCACCTACATTTTTTGTCTTTGTGATATTCTCTTCTGAGAACATTTTCGGATGAAATAGGAGGACGAAAATTGACAAGGTTTCCATTAACTTATGTAAAGAAAAACCTATTTGACAAGGAAAACGTGCATGCCTTTATATACTACCTTTTGGCTTTTTTCACAAAGAATGGAAATAGAAAAGGGGCAAGAACATTGTCCCGTATTTTCTTCATACAGGTGATCCATTTGCAGAAGGGATCGTCACCGTTGCATTACATAGAACATTTTTACTGCTTCCTAAATTTACGAGAAGGATCTACTTTGATACACCTTTACTACCAATGTGAAATTCTGGAGATGTTCAAAGAGAAATTTGTAATAAAATGGAAGTAAACTTGGTCTGAGCAGATAAAAATGGTGACAATGTAGTTCCTTTCTAAAGAATGAGACCATCGCGAAGTTGCTTTCTTGCATTTACATACCTACTCGCATATAAAAGATTGTCTTGACTCTTCTCGTTATAGAACTTTGATAATTTGTTTCTGTGAGTCTTTACTATATTATAACGACATGTGCAACACAGAGCACCTTTATCATAACGGTATATAGAATTGTTTTTTGCCGAAAAGAGAATGGTTTCGAGAAATCAGTGGTAACATGTTTTTGGCAGATTGTAACCCAACGGGCAACCAATGTCAAACCCATTGCATTTCAGTCTCCTTTCAAATACCCAGAAGGAAGTATTCAGACTCCCCTATTAGCATTATGTAAACGATTATAATAGTCTTGAAAGGATAGTAAGATTGTTCAACGATCGGCATATTTGCTTTACCTACAGTTTGTAGAGAGAAAACGTGAAAGGTAAAAAAAAGCAAGAGAGGAAGGTTCACGACCGCAAGGATCTCAAGGAAATTGCGCAATACATTCAATTAACTTTTCATGAGATCAGCAGTGCATGTACCTATCCGTCTAATAATGCATACATGCCAGTGCTTGGCGTATAATATGCATAATGCTCAAGAGAAGAAAGGATAAAATGTCAAACGTTAACTTAAAAGTTCTTAAAAGTTAAACACTGCTTTCTTCATCCTCCGCTTTCTTTCGAGTTTACGTCTGTATGTAAGTTGAGAATTTTTATGAGAAAAAACAACTCGCTCTCTGATCCTTTTTTAAAATTCCACCGTATAATATATTCCCCTTTATATTTATTTTGTATACTAACTAACCAGAGAAGCAGGAAAGTTGGAGGCATGAAATACATCCCGTATTACTTTTTAAAATAACAACTTCATCTTTGCTAGACATGATAGGGGATGACTCTGCTGTCTTCTCGAGACATCAATAACAGCGCGCTTCCTCCCATTCACAATAGCAAAACAAAAGGAGCTGTCCTCGCTTATCAACACAACACAAAGCTTGTATTCATAACTTGAACACACACACACACACTGTATAAAAAATATGTATATGATGCCTATTATTGTGCAATATAGTTGACATATATATTGCACTTTTACACTTTACATCTTCATGCTTGAACTAAACATGAAAGAGTATGCATAAATGCGGTCTGCATTTCATCTCCAGCTCTTTCTTTTTCTCCTTGCAAAAATATTCAAGTATGCATGAAGTTAAATTTTATGCGTGTGCGTAAGCGTAAACATTTTTTGTTTGAATACGTCAACAAGGATATCAAAATGTCTGAGGGAAACCTCAGCTATGCTTTTAAACACTGACAGTTTTTATGGGATGAAAGAATCAGGGGTTTAGCCGTTTTTCATGCTGGGTTACCCTTTTCTATTATGCATATTACGGAACATCACCATAATGAATTGCAACTAGAATGTATGAAGATGCTTTAAAAAATCTCCCATCTTGTGGGTTTAACCCTTCTTCTAAATACAAGTGAAAGTTGAAAAGTGTAATTTGAAAAAAACCACATTTATTTGAAATGAAGTAGTAGTTGTTTTTCCTTATTTCAACTCAATCAGATTTGATGTGTTCAAAAGTTTTAAAATGTCTAATTTAAAAGCACTCAAATATAAACAAGCTTTTACATGATGATTACATTGCGAGAGCAGTTTCTAAATTACCTCAGGCTATTGATCTATTACGTGATAAGGTAGCAAGTTTATGTAATTTCTACTAATTTTATTTATGATCGTAGAAAATGAAAGCTCTCATCATGCAATATGCATAGTTAACAAAGTTGAAATGCTTGCACAATACTTTTTTCTTGGGAGAAATATGGAAAGAAAACCAGACATGTTTGCCGACGGCACGGAGAACCACCTACCATGATTTGAACTGGATTGTCTGCCAACTTTTTTGTAACATGCGCGTAAAGTTACACCATCGTAATACCGGCTGAAAGAAGCCACTCAGAGATTCGGTCAAACGATATGATGTTGTATTTTTTTTTGGACAACAATGTCATAGATGAGCTAAGTAGAAAAGCCGAGTATCTTCAGGAGAGAGAAATTGAGTCAGTCCTTTAGATCAGTAAAAAAATGAGTAAACGAATTCAAAAACTTTTTTTTATGAGATTTCACTGCAGAAAACGTCGCTCTTGCTGCCTCCATGGTTGAATGCGCACAAAATTTTCCACAAAGAAGGAATTCGAAAAGGAAAACCATATTGCAAATATGAATGCATGAATTAACATAAAAAGCACTTCTACCCTTTATGAGTCGCTGGCCCGGATAGGGAAAATATGGAAGGTACTCTATGCATACAATATAATATAATGACTATTTCAGTAGGAATGTACACTGCCACTCTAAAACCTGTAAGATGAGCGACTGCAGATAAATAGAGTAAAACTTTAAATGTGTATGCACGTGTGGTGGTGGAAAGTCAATGTATCTGGAGGACTTTGACTATTTATGTACGCTTCTTTGCCTCACTACCCTACGTTTTCTAGAAAAAAGAACGAGGTGTATATACGCTTTGCTTTTTCTTCCTTCGCAACTTTCTCTTAAGTTGGTGTCTGAAGATTACATGAATTTCCAAAGAAAATTGTCTGGTTTGTCGTCTAACAATAAAAAAAGGCAGGATCCCTATGTAAACTCTGTCACATTTACAGTTTCTTTGCTTTCTAAGGCAAATTTCTTGGAATTGAAAAGGTGTCATCATCTTCGTACCACCGGCATCATATTATCATTATATTTTGTTATGTAAATTTTCCCTTTTTATGTGTATTTTAGAGGAACTTTTCACATTACATGTTACATGCGAGCAACAAACATTTCACTCTGGCAGGTAGGCTTGTGTGTGCCAACACGCAACATTATTTTCAAAATGCTTTCTCCTTAATGTCTTCATTAGCATACACATCACACTGTGTATATCCTAAACATATTTAGGGCTGTATTCATAGCAAAATGCTTTTAAGCTGTAAATTGTCATCCTTTCTTACTTTCTCGTTTGCAATTTGGTCTAGAACGACGCTATGTTCTCTTTGGAAAAGCACGTAAACACATGATTATTTATTATGATCCAAGCTGATAAAGTGAAATGCATTTAGAAAAACAATAACAAATTTATGCCATGTACTTTTGCTACCTAAAAAGGGAAATTATGATTGTACTTTGTTTTGGAAAAAGAGATTAAGATAATAACAACAGGCTTAAAGTTTCATTTTCCCTGGTGTTGTGCAAAATGGGACAATTCTGAGTTGAGAAATATTCTATTCATGTCAGCAAGGAGGTTACACAGACTGCATTGAGAAACCCGTACAAAAAAGTAAAATGCAGAAATCAATAAAACTGGAATTGTCCAAATCAGTACAAGTATTCAGCTTCAATAGATGTCGACAACAAATGCGTTCTAGTTATGTTAACATGAAATACGTTTGCAGAAAAAGTAGAAGTAGTAAACGGTGAAAAGAATTTTTATTTCAACAATTCTCTATATATATATTTATATTTACATATCGAGACATTTCATTTTCATAACTAATATGTGTATTATACCAAATATCCATTCACTTGGGTAAACACGGGGAAAGAGAAATGCAAAGTTTTGATTCAAAATAATAACACTCTCTGCTTCCCTTCTCATATATAAATATCGTAATCAGTCAGCGTTCTATATATTATGCATACATGTCCTTTCAACACTTTCTCCAGGAAAACTTTCTCTTTTCCTTATTGACATCACTGAATATATTGCTACTTTTTCAATTTTCCTTGTATTTACCCAAGATTTTTGGCCTACATTATTCAACATCCGTGTAAACAAGTTTTCTTTTGATAGTTCTGTTCTGTGTATGCCAGTATTTGTATTGGAATACACAAGTCGTCTGTGAGAATTTGTACTGCTGTACTGTAACAGACCTATAAATAGAGGGTGCATAACACTGCCAGGCAGTTGATAAAATGTTTGCATTTCTGTCTCACAAAATTTGGGATTTCTCCACTCCTTCTTTAGGACTTCAATTGAATAAATAAATTCTCAAGAATCTATATTCCTTCTGTTTCCTTCAGCCTACACCAAACTTTCATACCAGTTCAGAGGAGACACAAGTAACGAAGCTACGGAGGAGTGGAGCAACAACGAGGAGGAGGACCAGGACATAAGAAACGGTAGTGAAAGTAAAAGTTGATCGATCTGCTTGAGATTTTTTTATTCCAAAAGAATATCAACAAACAACTGTGAATTCCTACATCAACTAAAAAGAGAGAGAGAGAGAAAGAGAGAGTTACTTCCACTCTACCACCACCGCCATCATCATCCACATCACAGTAGCCCTTTTTACTATACAGGAAGTATATATCAAAATATCAAATGAGCTAGGTGGATATGTCATATCAACACGTAATGGCTTTGGTCTCACCATTTCTTCTTGCTGTTATGAGAAAAAGGTTTTTTAGCTTTTTTTTTTGTGTACACAATGACGACGACGCTCCCGCTTCTTAGTTCCTTCTACAGCAACCACTTTCTCTCCGTCTGGTTATCAGATGTGCTAATGGCAAAAAGCCATTAAGAAATGGAGGCAGCAAAGAAAAAGAGAGAGACAAGCTTTCTTACTGCCTGTTGGAGAAGTAAGATTATAGTAAGAGGAAGGGAACTTAATATAACGTTTTTTTTACCTTGCATAGTAAAGTACCTTGTACTCTCTTTAAGAAAACTAATAGCATGCATCTATAACAGTTATTGTATCTTTTTTTGAGCATATTGCCTCTCAAACTGAAAAGAAGGTTCTTGAAAAAAAGAACACACAGGAAGGAAACAAATAGTTTAGGTATTAGAGTGTGAAACAGAGACCGAAGAAGAGAAAGCGAATAAATGCCTACACGTCTACCATCCTTTTCTCTTTTGTTCACGTGAGAAGAAACAAGAAAAAAATGTTTACTTTTAGAAGAGGAAGTTTGGCGAAGAACACTGAAAATATGTAAATACCAACACGCACCATTGTGCTTGTTGGATAGTATATGGATTGCTCGACTTTTTGCTACACTGAACATCTCAAATATTGAACATTATTCATTCTGCTAAAAAGAAAAGTCAACCATTGCTCATGTTCCTGCTTCTCCTTTCTCATGTATGTATACATATGCATGGTTTTTTTTGATCAAATATGCAGCGTGTAGACTTGTGAATGGGGGGAGAGAAAAAAACGATGCATGATGAAAGTATTTTATATACAGACCAGCATAAAATCCGAATTCAGAGAAAGCGTCGACGACTCAACCAGGAAAAGTGATGGTGGACCCACACACCAGCTGTGGTGTGCCGTTGTGGCCCTTGAGACATATTCTCTATTCATTTACTCATTCTTCATTCAACTTGTTCAAGTCATGGAGAACGCAACACCGAAGAGCAAACGAGAAAGAAACGAGATGATTGTCGTGCGTAAGTAGTATGGTTAAAAAGTGATACATGATGGTATGTGTGCAATGCGAGAGCTTTTGTATCACCATTTATGAAGGTAGAGATACAAACAGGAATATACAGTTCACTGACCCACGGGATTGTATGTTTAGTATTATATCTATTCTGAGAGAAAGAAACATAGCTAATTCATCTTTTTTGGAGGGAGACGTGTATAAAAATCGGAGATGGATGATATGGGCTTTCATAAAGCACAATATATTTTTCAAGTTTCACCCATTCATTCCATTTTTATTACTATTGCTATCGCACACATCATCGTATTTCATATATGACCCGGCCTTGTTTCGAGATTTTTCCTGCAAGTAGATATTGGAATTGAGATCCCATAAAACTTGCAAGAAAAAGAATCAGCTGGCTAAAATGTTCTTGACAAAAAAAGCAATCTATATCAACGAAATGCTATTAACGCATTACATTATTTTCATGTCCACCTACAATCCACCACACTATCTTTTTCTCATTCGAACCATGATGGTGACTCTGCAATGTACCGTGTAATTATAATTCTCATTCAAAAATAGATGTGAAATTTGTATAAACTGCATGCAAAAGCGTTAAATTTTAAAAGCTTTACTGTGACTATATTAGTAATAAAAATGATAACAATTTGAACTTGGGCTAGCTCATACTACATACGTATCATCACATTGTGATGCGGGTTCTTTTAGAAAAGTAAGCCTGTAACTCAACGACCCTTGTGTGTGTAACCTTAAACTTGCAATTACTCCGAAGAGAGTAAAAGAATTAACGCTTAGAGAAAGTCATGAGCAAGCTTAACTTTACTTCCATGAGCAAACAAACTCATTTCATCCGCTTAACCTTTTGCTCTCTCATTTAATCTCTAGATCAGATAATAAAAAGGTCTCCTAGTTCCATTTAACAATTTATTTGAACTTGTCGGCCACTACATTAATAGTAACAAGATATTCATTCCCTGTGCCCGTCCCTAGTCCCTTCCTATACTATCTATGAAAGTCCAGTTCATTGTTTCAGTAACAAACTAGTTTTCAAGTATGTAAAAGTATCGTCATTAACACACAGTTACATTCAAACAATTGCCTAGTGAGTTGCTACTACAATGTACTTCTTGGCATGACTTTAATCCTTGTGATTTTACTCTGGAATTCTCATTTGGACATTAAATGCTATATTTCTTTAATCCTTTATCTTTGTAAAGATACCTCATGTACCTACCTATTTGTACGAAATATTACTGTCAACTGAACCTTTTCAGCTGGGTGAAAGTAGAATTTCATAGCATTTAGGTAGAAAGAATAAATATCATTTCATATTTTTACGATAAGCTCCATTCCTCGGGTCATGTCTTACATTATATGGAAGGATATTTTGGTAGACTGAAAATCAGATCTAAATATGCTGAGGCAAATCTTGTAGAAGAATGAGAAATGGTACCCTCAGAGTCCCAGGGAGAGTGGTAAAACCCATGTCTGTGTAAATTACTGGCTGTAATCGCATTTTGTTATCCTAATAAGCAACGACGAATAATGCCTACTTGTGAAGGCAAAAGGGGTTTGCGGTGACAAGCTACACGCACGTACATATTCATCCTGATTGGATTATTAACCCTCTTCTAGTTGTTCAACTCCCTTTTCATGCCATTTTCATACGATTATTAAATCCTGTTTTGTAAAATATGATCATAAATTTATTTACCGGTTTGAGTGCCTCATCTCATTCACTGGTTTAAAGGGAGTATCCAATGTGCGCAGTAAATTCTGTAAATGTGCATTGAATGTTAGTTTCTATCTTGCCCATTAGCACCGACGGCTTGCGTAAATTTTGAGTGTGCTTGTACATATCAAACTAGAAATGAAAGAAACTGTTGTTATTGCTTTCTCTCATTTCAAGAGAACCCACATCACATGAAAATGGATTCAGCGAAGTGAAAAGAGCAAAAATTAAATGTAAACTGTGAAAGTACTTTATGATGCCATGAACGTAAACACATAGCCAGGCCACCACTCCCCTGCAAATGGTAATGCAATCCTACTCCTTGTTATTAAAATACGGAAGCGCACAACAAAAAGCAGTAAATGAATATCAGTGAACAGTGGAAACCTTTTCTTTATTCTAGAGTTATAATATCGTTTTTTGCTCCAGTTTTCTCTTTGTAAGCGAAATATAATCGGGTAATAGTCCCTTTCCCTTTCATTTTATCCTTTTATGCTTTCTCTAAAACTTGAGCTGAGTTGTGAAGCAAAAAGCAATGAAGCTTTAGCAGCTTCATAATGTGTAGTGTGTTCTGCTGATGATAATGACGAGCTAAAAAGGCTCATCCTTTCCTTTTAGCTCATGCATATAAACATTACCAGATACATGAACATTGCCCAGATGAAAGTAAACATCAATATGTTCGTTATATAGAACAAACACAGCCAACTCGGTAAAAGCATCATCAACTGGTGAAAGAACGAGTTTTTCTCATTTCATTGTCACTAGAGTCCTCTGTTCATTTACACAGAGATTCTAACCATGCTATATAGGCTATAAGGGCATAAGGGAAGCTAGCTAATTTCGCAACAAAACTCTATACGGAATTGCAAGTGCCTGCAGTAGTAGCGTATCGTCAACATATGTATTGTTTTCTACTATATGTATATATTAATATTATTTTGGTGTGAATGAGTGAAACTCCTTCTGTACCACCTTCATTTTATCTTACTGTTAGTCGTCCATTCTTTTGGCTTCATGTTGTGAAAACATTCTTGGAAAAAGACTATGATCCTACGAAATAATAATAATAATAAAGGAAGAGAGGACACAAGTGAAACAAAATGAAACTCTAGTGAATCCTGTCATCGAATAATGAGATTAACTAGGGAATCAAGCTCTGATTTTACGACAGTTGCGCTGCCATAAGTTTTTCTCTCAAACTTCTTTTTTACTCCCTTCCATTGACCATGCTCATGATCGTTGTTTTTAACACCTCCGTGTAATCCCTAAATTCTTACCAGAATACTAACTATAGTGAATGTATAGGTAAGCCTAAACAATCGATAGTCAAACCTGATTTTAATTTTTGTACAGTTATCAAGAAATGTTTTTTATTCATACGCCATACATATTGTAGAACATTTACAGAACCTAAACGACATGGCATGTGTAGAAGTAACATAATGAACAAAAGTGCTCTTCAGAAACTTTGGTTGTGTTTGGTTAGTCGGCCCTTTAATATGAAAGAAAACACCCACTTTTATACATTCAGCGACAGTCTTGGGGTAGCCCCAGTAGTTAACATGACATGTCCTTCACTTCATCTCCAAAATTGTAGTGGAATATCTCATTCGTACGTCCATTGCCCAGATAACATTAGTTAGCACCAATTCTTTCTCATTCTACCACTAGTCTTTTATAGCCCATCACGAACTAACAGAAAGAGCAAACCAGGGTAAGACGTAAACTAATAAAGTAACGCTATTTGCACCTTAGTACCTTTGTTATAGTTTTTAGTTCTAGAAAGCTGACTGAAAGAATTACAGCTGGATATATCCAGTATCTGAAGTATCTGAAACCATATGAGAATGCTGAATGCATACCTATATGAAATTATCATTTAGTAAGATGGCGCAGCTTGTTCTGACAATGAGTAAGTGAAAATAACTTTCACTCTGTACATATGTTGTACCTAAATTACTATATGCTATAGAAATGGAACAAAAGTATTTTATACTGACATTGCTTTCTAAAGAGATGTAATAAACTTACCTGTAGTTATGAAGAACGATGAGAATGAGGAAAGATAATGCGAAAACATGGCATATTAGGGTCATATGGAAAAAGTTGCACATCGAGACTGCGTAAAATGACTTTCTGTTTTTCGTATATTCAGGGGCTACTAATCCTCCACGTGATATCTTACGTACAAAAGAAGATGAAAAAGGGCTGAGATGACTAGAATGAAAGAAGTAAATAGTTCTTGAGATTTGTTGTATTATGGTACATAAACTAAGTCCGACCGCGCAGCAGGTTTAGTCTTCAGGTTGTCTTGTACTTTCTCCACTACACTGCTTTATACTTTCTTTTCCCCCAAGAAGCAAAATAATAGATGTTCCTCAGTTCTCCAACTAAATCATTATATACCATGTTGCCTATGTTGTCAGAATAAGACTAAGTATAGGCACATACTACCAATAGTACCAACAACTCAGAACGTATAGAAACTCTTTCAGAGAGACTATTGAGGGTAAATATATATGAGTACACATACCTATCCAAATAGAGAAAGGAAAAGCCAACGGCAAGGAAAAAGGAAGGATTGAGCTTTAACTTTTCCCCTTTATTTTATCCCGAGATTATGCGTTGACTTTCGGATTTTGCACTAGAGCTACTAGTAGCAGTTGTGAGGAGAGCCATGTGAGTGAGTGCACTGACATTGCAGCACGTCATTACCAAAACAGATGACATTGTAGTACATGGCTATTAAACGTGAAGTTAAAAGGTACACGTGATCTATGTATTTTTATGACTTTCCGATTTTAAATCATTACATGCTTGTACTGTATAGTATCGTAACATTAGTATGAATTCGTGTTTTTCTCACTTTCAGTGAAAGCTTTTTAAAACTTTCACTCCAATAATATCATGTACACAAATGAAGTTTCCCTTTTATGCATATATTATGTTTCGAATCGAAACTCGATCGATCCACGATGTTTCACGCTATTCTAAATCCTTTACTAGCAATACCACAGCATAAATAAGTAACAAATATTACATGAAGCAAGAAATAGATATTCTAAATGATTACTCTATTCTGGTTTAGTGAATCAAGCCCATTTCTCTTTAGGTAACTTTCCCAAAAGTTTGTCAATTTTTACTGGAATGCCATTAAAATGAGAAATTCTTTTCCAAATTTGAGTTTAAAGTATTCAAAGTAGGTAATACAATTTTGCTCGAGTAGCTTATAAAATGTATCTCCTTTTGTGTTAATAGGTACATCCAATATAGGTATTGCGACAGTGGGTATGAAATTGTAGTGAAACCTATTAAAAGGTTTTCATATCCATTACGTACATAATGCTTTAGTACATTTTCAAACTTGGAATGAGTTACATATTTTTATCTTGTTCAGCACTAACAAGAGCTAACTGGTATAAAGTATAAAATTTAGTGTTAGACAACCTATAACTATATTATTTAGTTAGAAGCCCAATAACACCTAACTATTTCAAAACAAAAGTTCTTCGATCATAAATAGTTCTGAAAATTTGATCAACAAACATAAAACTCACAATATCATATAGAAACTTTCCTAACCTGAATTTTATAATTTATGGCCAAATAAACATTTCCTGTCCAGATGCCTTCTTTTTATTTAGAACTCTCTCTCTCTCTCTCTCAAAGATTCGATTCTATATATCGATTTCTTCTTCGTTTTCTGTCTACTACATTAAGATAACTCCGAACGAGAAGAAGAATGAAGAAGAGTAGAAAGGATTTACTGCAACAGGATGAAATCATGAAATATCCATCGTCCACTGTACTGTACGCTTTTTCACTAACCATGCAGAAGTTTTTTCTCTTTCTGTTTGGATAAATATTGTATACCTGTGCAACCAGGTCGAAGGCAAAAGAACAACCTGAAATGAGTATAATAAATGCTGTGTTACATGTAGTACAAGGAAAGGACTGTGTAAGTTTTAGGTACCATATTCCTCCAAATCATTTGTTTCATTCGTTCTCAAAAGCCGGAAAACTTTATCAATCTTCACTAAAACACAAATAATGTCGACATTAGAATCAATTTTGTTTAGATTGAGCATTTATATACGTATTTCGTCTGTGGACTTTCTCTTGAAGCCATGCTGCCGTTCCTTTATTGTTATACAAGTAAAGAAACAAAAAAGGAAAGGACTTACTGAAGGTACCTCTCTCGAGAGATCATTTTCAAAGGACCATATTACTTACTTTGAAAACTCGATGTCGGAGTCGGAATTGAAACTGATGAAGCAAGCCATCCCTTTCTCTACTACAGGTTAAATATATATATGTTTACTTCCATTTAGCATTGTTTTCACCCATTCACGAATCCAAACTTTGTGAAACTTTCAGTGAGACTGAAAAAGAAGCATTTACAATCGTATCGTTGTTGAATTACTATTTTTGACTATCGGATGCGTAGAGATATACATCTCTGATCTGTATTACAGGTATATCAACTGAAATAACAGTTTCAGTACTCGTTAACTTTATTTTACGTATCTATCTAGACCACCATTATGTCAAAGTGTGATATCTGAAGAAGACAACTCGAGAAAATTTTATGCAGTAACAACTTGACTAGCTCTCTTACAATATGGTCTGCTCCTAGCTCCAAAAAGAGGCACAGGGAAGTCAAAGAATTTCCTTCAGAAATCATTACTTCAGTATAATATGTAGCTCATTTATATTACGACCGAGTATACATACATATATATCGCTATGCATTATTATGCAGCCCCAAAAATATATATGACCAGTTCACCATTCTACTATTCTTATATGAATGCAATTACTGTGAAATCAGCCAAGCGGGAATCCTTTTTATTTGGCAGATGTAGGTCAGACGAACATAAGGACCGAGAGTATAATACCACTTGCCATACTATTTGCTCGTTGCAAGCCGAGTCGCCTTCGTAGTATAAAATTTGGAAGTAAAAGTTACTAATAATCGCGGAGAAAGTGATATAACACCAGCAGGGAAAAAGAAAGTTCACTGGCGGCGAGCGAGGAATAAAATCATAGGAGGAAAAGAATAAAAAAAAGAGGAAGAGAGCAACAGAGTGGCAACTGACGACAATGTAAATCAAGGAGCACGGAGAGGGTAGGAGAATAGTGTAAAGTCAGTATGGAACATACTGTGTGGAGAAATTTCATGTGGCCTGTACACATTTTTTATTGTCTAGACACAGGATATAGCAGTGACTGGAGTAAGAAAATGAACAAAATAGTTCGCATAAAACAAGTTTTTACAATTCTGTCATTTTAATGTCTTGATTTATATTATTGTGACAAAAAATGAAGACCAAAGCTAATGTATATTTTGTTTTTTTAAATCGGCACATGTTTCTACATAACAAAACGGCATATTTGTAAAAACTACACCAATCAACATTTCTAAAATTAAGTAGCTTTGGTCGGAAATCAAAATTTCGTTAAGGTTTAAAGAATGAATGTAAACTGAAGTGGGATGAATTCTGTAAAATTCATATACATCAAAACGACAATGTTTCGTGTAAATGTCTTCTAACCGTAAAAAAATTCAAATTATTCTTTAATTCATGTATGCAGCTAGCTGTTTATCGTCAGCTAGATATAATATACGTCTGACAATACGTAACTTGGATTGCATTTTAAATCCATTACTCTCACTTTCTTCATGCTACACTAAAAATTCATTTCCAACGGTGGTGTCTGAAAAAACTGGATATGATACGAAGAATGTATTTTTACATCAAGGGTTCATGCAACAAAGTTTCGGCATGTTGGACCTTGACTTGTGTTCTGAAAAAATGGAAAGTGCTGAAACCCATCAAGCAGTGCATCCACTCACATCAAACTTTCTTAAGTAAAGAGAAAACAGCATTCCAAGATGTACAGTCTTCACGTAAAATATTCAAATAAGTAAGCGAGAAGTTGGTGGAAGTGCATTATTATAAATATGTGATGTTGGGGGCGTGATATGGTAGGTAGGTGTATTTTCACATACTATATCGAGCAATGCATATTTATGTTTTACCACGAACGAAGAGAAGCGAGTGAGTCCGTTATAATTTCATATTACTCAACATGCGTCGATAGAGATGCATTTGGCAAGAAAATCTTTATCAGAGCAGCTGAACGTCTACTATGTAAAACAGTGTGTGCATACATGTATATTTACTATTTACTTTACGGTAGGCATACAGCGGGAAAAACGTGAAAAAGTTATCGTCGCTGCATGACATTTTTTCGGTATTATTTTTTATTCCATGACATTAAAAATGCAAGCAGGCAAGTGACAGAGCAAAGTGAGTACCTACGGTCACATGAAAAATTTATTCCCAAAGAGGAGATAGGCTTATGACTGCAAACTTCAAAGGGAGATGCAAATGATTTCAAATGGCTGAAAAGTTGAAGGCATTTGCGAGCAGCATGTAAGTAGTAATAGGACAACTCATTCCCTCGTGTATAATACATAAGTATACGGCTGGAATTTCTCTTCTTTCACTTTTCTCTATAATATGCAGTACAGATAGAGAATGGAATGACGAGTTTTACAGATGCAGGAGAACTCTAAAAATAGCTAATAATATTATAATACATATGTAGTATAGGCTGCATTACACGTGAATTCATATTACCATATTATGTATTAGTGTTATCTACATATATGAATTTCATTATGAGTAGCATACTAAAGTATAGTAGAATAGTGTCATTTTTTCATCCTCATTAGGAGCATCCGTTATGGTACATAATATTATATACGTGGCTTCATAGGTTTTGTAAATCATTTTTGAAGAGGAATAGCTAAATATATACAAAGCAAGAATATTAGAAGCTATATATAGCTGCAGGGAGCACTGAGCGAAAAAGGGCCGCATACTCTGAGACTTGGTATAATAAAAAGGGAGAAAGCTGAATTGCCGTAAAGAGTCTCACCTGATAGTCGAGGTAATTTCCATATCCCATGTGATCACAAGTACACGTACATCTTTGTATATGCTCTTGTATATCTACTGGAGGAGGCCAGTCAGCAGTAGGCAG